>JBBCBC010000024.1:21722660-22028437 GCA_037126765.1 Stenogyne calaminthoides | reverse complement strand
TATTATTTGTATGTTTCAACAATATTAATATAAAATAAAAATTCATAACTATCGTTTTTACATTGGCCCCCTATGAGCATAATTTATCTGTCACTTTAAGACACTAAAATTATGAGTTAGACATGTAGCCTTAAAAAATTTGTGTTGAAAGGATATTCACTTGCTTACTTTTACTAGAACTAAAAACTATAAATCTAACATAGTATAGTGGAGTAAAAAATGCATCAGTAATATTTTTATGCAAGTTTACTGACGTTAAGCATTCCATACTATTTAGTTATTTGCTTGATATGCTCAAGAAAATTATGCTGCGAATTTATGACCATCTATAATTTCTACTAGCTTAGCATTTATAAGAGAACTGCCCTTGAAGTTTAAATCCATCTTAAATCTTGCACCAGCAGCTGGTTAAATATAATGAAAAATTGGTGGCATCAAGTATAACAAATCACGTTTATCTCAGCTGTATTGTTCCTGGAGTGAGTTGGAGACAAATTTGCCCTATGGCTATTTGTCATATTTCATATTCTACAAGCATGTAACTACATTCTCTGTCCCAGAATTGTTTGGTAACTGCTTGGGAAGATACGCAAGAAATGTTGCTTTTTATACTGTTTACTCAAGTAATGAAGGGTAAATCAGACATTCAGCAAAGTTAAATGAAGGTATTATTTTAAGGTTTATCAAACAATACTAATATTTAAGTTTGTTATGTACGTGTTTAAATTATGTGCATCAATGTGATAAATAATTCACTAAATGTAAGTAAATTATGTAAAGACATGTTATTAAAGGTAGAGGACTTTAAATACTTAATTCAAGTTTAGAGGATGATTAGGCATATTGAACCCAAACAATTTTTTTATTAGTTTTACACTAAAATCTTTCCAAGTATCATCAGCACTCAAAAAATAGTTAGAACAATCAATGACAAACAGCCACCGTCTTTTATTATGTGCTCTTAAAGCCTAGACTGAAAATCTTAATAATAAGAATTGAAAATATTCTTAACACCATCAATATCCACTAACAGAAGAACTTGATATAGAATTCTGCTGATTTCTTTTTTCAAAGGATAATAATCTGAGAACATCAAGGAGAAGAATGAAATACACCCTAAATTAGAGAAAAGACTGGAAGAATTATGAGAATGATGATTACAAATTCTAACTTGTCTTCCATTCTCAAAATACAAGTCTAATCAAATATTGTTTAAAATCACAATTTGAGAACAAACCCAAAATATTGACTTAATATCAACTCACTGAAAATATGTAGAGATATTGATTGAATAATCAACTTTGTGTTACTAATAGAATGTTGTTTGGTATGAGGATGTTAACTCACTTCAACTTCTCAAAGGTTTTGTAAGCTTGGTTTTTCTTTTGCAATATTGATCATTTTAGATCAGAACTCTCATCAAATAAAAAATATTAAACACTTCATGAATTACGATAAATGTGTTAATTTCTGCTCATGGTTTTTTCTTTCAATCTAGCAAGTTGAAGTATTGATTAATATATCCTGAGTGTTGTTTTTAATGCCTCAAACTCACTTCATTAAGATATTTTTGATGTTGTTTACTAAACAATTTTAATATTCTATATATAAATCTCAAACATCAGTTTAGCTGATGGATAAACCATTGATAACAAATGTCAACAACAGCAAGCAACATAAAAGTAATACTTATATTAAAGAAATGTATCCCAATTATCCAAAAAATAAGGGCCATGAAATTATGTTCTGGTAACGATCTTTAATTTTCAAGAATTCTTTTAAAGATTTCTTGATGTTCCTATGTTCTATCCATTCTATCCACCATGGGTCTTCCTACAGCTTTCAAAGATCTTTCAGTATTTATGTTTCAGATGTTTACCACTGCCACCATTTATCTTGAATTGGAAGGCCCAACACTGGCATGTACCTGTTGATTTGAATTATGGGTGTGTAGGGCCTTCTTCCCCTTATTACAGCTCTTGGGTCCAGATTGATGGAAAAATTAAGTCGAGTTTTGAAAAAAAGGAGACAGAATGGCTATCCAGTATATATCGTGCTGCCTTTCAATGTTTACCGGATTCACAGTTCTTCATGAAAGTGGGTCTGGATCTGATCTAATTTATAATGCTTGTCATTCCAAGAAGTTGGCTTGGGACGTTTCTTACCTTCATCCGGAAAGACTTGTTTTACTAGAGCGACATTGACTCTAACGGGCAGCCCTTGAATTTGCCCAAAGCTGCCTCGCAACCATGGTTTTTCACGCCGTTGTAAAATCCAATGAGGGTTTCACTCAAGGATTGGTCATCATTCACTCACGTTCAGATGATAATTTGGTTGTGTTTAATTTTATTGCTTGACAGTATTTCTTTATCCTCCTGATATTCTCAAGGATTCCCTGATCAGACTGGTGGGGGGACTACTGTAGGATTTCGGGCGTGTTCTTCACTACCTTCTTCATCACGCATCATCCTGACGTGTGGTCATTGACATATTCTTCTGCACCCACCACAGTGATCACGGATTTACCCGATTCCACCTGAACTCTTACTTCCAGACACGCTTAGACATCTCGAGGCCCCTTTATCGCCGATTCCCCGGGCTTTGGTTTGGGCCCTTCATCCCCCGGGGACATGAGCACTGATCACTGGAGGGGCCATCTGCAACTCCCCACTTCGAGAGGCCTTTTCTCCGCTGAGGCCAGCCCACGCCCCCTCTGCTTCCAAAGCCGAGACAGCTGGTGAGCATCGCCTCCCACCTGCAGCAGCCACTGTCATTTAGGGCCAATCAGCATTTTGGGTGTTCAAGTCACATGATACAATTTCTCTAATGAGTTTTGCACAGCCTCCTAAGATGGAATCATCATTGGTACGAGTTGAAAAATAATGATAAACTTAAAAAGACTTTATTTCAATTATCAAAGATCAAGGATGATCATGATTATTTGTTCAAAAAGATGCTGTCCTAACCTGAGAAGGTCAAATGCTGATTTTAGACCAAGACAATCATACTAACATATAATTAACTAACAAGTTGAAGGTTAAAAAACATATAAATCACACAAAATAAAGAGTAAAGACATAAACTTCAAACCATAGAAGACGATAATAACAAACAAGAATATCCAAATTTTAATCACGAAATTAAAGACATAAATAGCAAACTAATCATCTCCATCAACTAATTCATCAAAAGCAAACTCCTCCTCCTCCTCATCATCATCATCATAACGTGGATCGCCCTCACGTAAATTCTTCTTCCTCCACATCTTCACCTTCTAAGTTAAATTCAATTTCATCTTCATTTTCATCTTTCATCTTCATCTCTAAGGCCGCTTAAAAGATGATCCTCTCACACTCACACCCACACACTTGCTTCGCTTTCTAAAAAGTGAATCTTGAAACCCTAGATGTGATTCACTTAAATATTAAGACTTAAGAGATAGTATTTTTTATAATTCGATGTTATTTGACCATAGTTATTAAAAGGCTCGAGGCGCCCTTAAGGCGCCAGCACTCGGGCGCCACCATCGCTACCGACATAGGCCCAAAGCGGTTGGGATTTTCCGGCGCGGCGTGGAGGCTTTTCTTCCTTTTTGCAAAAGGCGCTGGCGAGGTTGCCTTTACAGATATCTAGGGTTTGAAATAAAAAAACATTTTTTTTTTATTTGTCAAATAACATCGAATAATAAAAATACTATCTCTTAAGTCTTAATATTTAAGTGAATCACATCTAGTGGTTTCAAGATTCACTTTTTATCAAGTATAATCGTATGATCTCTTTGAGGGATATAGATGAAAGCAATGAGTGGGTGGTTGGTCTAATGGAAGATGAAGGTGAAGTTGGTTCACCAAGGTGAAAATTTGACTTGGGGTATTATTGCTGAAGTCATGGTTAGGTTTACTAAGAAATTATCAAGGTCTTATGTTGTTTTTTTTCCAGGATGCAAGGCGAAGCGACTAAGGGCGCCAGGCGCCTTAAGGCGCTAGGGCGCCGCCGCTTTGTGGCGCCTTGCACCATTAATAACTATGTATTTGACAAATAAAAAAATGTTTTTTTTTATTTCAAACCCTAGATGTACGCAAGGCACGCCTTAGGCGCACCTTTTGTCCCAAGTCGAGGCGCCAAAAGGCGCCTCCCCAAAGTAGCGCCTTGAAAATCCCAAGCCGCCTCGGGTCCTATGGCAGCGAGATGGTTGGCGTTTAGGCGCCTCGGGCGCGCCTTTAATAACTATGGCTAGGGGTTTTGCCCCAAGGGGGGTTTTACCCTAGCAAGGTTTTTAGTGGGCCTCAGACCTCTGGTACGACCTGTGTACTTATGGCTTTAGGTTTTTTATTTTAGGTGCTACTTATTTCCCTATGTTAAGTTCTGTTGCATGGCACAAATATAAGAAGTTGTATAATAATTCAGGGCCAGAAGAAAATTTCAAAATTGGTCTCATCGCTATTGTCATGTTGGCAATTTTAGTTCCATGCGGATCAATTTTCCCAATTAAGTCTCTTAACTTTCAAAATGATGCTATCTTAGTTCTATATTGATAATTTTTTTATTTAGGATGAAAAATAATTTGTGATTTCTTAATTAAAATTAATATGTTGGGGACTCGTTATGCCACCTACATGACGAAAAAGTCAGTATTCAAGTTTCTACATAAAATTCTGGTCGCCGCCGGCAAAAGTCCTGCAAAAATGTAACTTGTCACTTAGTTATATTCCCAAGGAGGACCCAGATATGCACCTTACAGATCTGCTCAATCTTCTGATACTCAGCCTCCTCATTCTCTATTACAGCAAGGATTTTAGTAACCTTCACTTCCTCATAATGTTTCTTCTCCTATATAAAATATTGTATACATAAATTGGTAAAATTATAGGAAAAGAAGGACGACAGTGAGATCAAATAGGAAGGTAAGAGACACAAACCCTTTCTGCTTGATATAGTTTGTCATTTATCATTTCCAATTCTGCCTGTGCTTCTGCAAATGCATCAAGATCTGACTTTGCTGACTCTGCATTATAAACATCAATAATGAGGCCAACAAAACATAATCACAGAGTAACATCTAAAGACAGAGGTATGTAGTTTACCAGACAAGTTTGCAATTGACATTTTAAGCTCTTCAACCTTAGTCTCTGCTTCACTCACTCTGTTCTGAAGCTTTTCCAGCAATGTTTCCTTTGCTTGTATTTCATCTTGCAGTTTCTGCACATAATTTCCAAGTAAGAGAGATGGTGAAGAGAAAAGTTTTATGATATACTCCCTCAGTTCCAATTTAAGTGTCGTTTATGGGTATTTCACATAAATTAAGAAAGTCAATTAATGCCCATAATTATTTGTATACAATGACTAATATACCTTTTGGGTGTTTTACATTGACTATTGCATTCTCAATATATGAGACATGTCACAAAAAATATTTTAGAACAATTTTTTTTTCTCTAAAAACAACAGTTGAATTTGGAACAGAGGGAGGACCCATTAGGCAGACTGGATCACCAATACTAACTAGAATAACTCTAAAATGTAGAATGGAAAAACCAAAAGGAAGGAGGCATTAGTCTAAGAAACACACAGATATATCTCGATGAAGATCATCTACAGTAGATTCAGGTGCTGCGCTAGCTTCCAAGGAAAGTAGTTTTTTCACATCCTTTAGCTCAAGTTCTTTAGATGTAAATTGCCGTTCCACGTCCATTCGCCTTCTCTGGTAGAATTTAAAGTAGACAAGTATCAGCGAAGCCAAGCAACATTGTGGTTAAGCCAAAACATTACAGACTGAATTTAGAGTCCGTTTGGCTGAGTTTTGTAAGCTCCTTAAAACAGCTTATAAGATGCTTAAAAATGCTTAGCCAAACGGGCCCTTAATACGCTAGATGCAAATTTAATATCAATAATACCCCATAAACATTCATGAAATAGTGAGCCATGTAAGAAAAGGAAATCATGAAGAGTAGTCTCCAGATATGTCCAAAAAACCTTTCAATTGGGGCACTATTTATTTGCTTACATTACGGGCGGAAGAGTTATGAATTGAATGTTCAATCCAAACATTATTCGTATTGCAACAATCTAACAATGTACAAGTACTGCCTCTGCGATCAGCATCATATGCTAGAGAATTCCAACTTATTCAGTAAGGAAAAGCATTGGAAAAATGGAAAAGTGCATATTATTATTATAAGTAAAAAGACTACTAAATGACATTTTTCTTTGTAAAAGAGATACTATAGCAGAGAATCCACACATATTGTGTATATTATTGAGGCAGAAGACTCCCCTATTTATAGTGGGAGAAAGACCTAGGGTTACAATCAAAAACAAGGAAAAAGCAAAAACCACTTACATACTAGACATAGAACTGAAGTAGGAAACTTAATAAAGACAGAAACATAAAATAATCTTCACCAGTCTTTACACAATAAAAAGTAGATAATTGAATCAGCTGTAACACTGAGAAAAGACTAGGTGATGTTTGTTTTGGGTTTTAAAAATTAGGTTTGGATTTGCAAATCTAACTCCAGTTCTACTCCGGGATTTTGAAATCTGATTTTATAAAACCACCACTACAACACCTATAAACCTACTATCACAATTTACAATACAATCTATTTTCTCTCCTTATACTTTAATTTATTTAAACCATAGGTCCATAACACACATCATCCAATCATTACAATCACACCCAACAAAAATATAATACTCCCTCCATCCCACAAAGATAGTCCAAGTTTCCTTTTTGGTTTGTCCCAAATTATAGTCATATCTATATTTGAAGTGTGTAAATTGTTTAAAATGTCCATATTTAATACCCCACTTTGTATTATCTTTATTGTTTTTGTATTCAATAAATAGGGGTATATCAAGAACTTTATAGGTAAAATCCAGAATTACATGCACAACAAATGATGTTTTATTAGTCTGTGTAAATTCCTAAACATGAATATCTTTGTGGACAAAGGAAGTAATGCAATATCATTCACTCTTACGCATTGATTTGACATAAAGATAAATCTCACCTTACTCAAAATCCGAAAACAAATTTTTTTTTTTTTTTTTTTACTATTTATCATGGTTTCAAAATGCCCTAGATTTCAAAAACTGGTTTTTAAGAATCAGTTAAAACCCTAAACAAATATCACCCCAATGACAGTTTTCTTAACACTTACATCAACACAATTGAAATCAGTTACAGCAAGTGCATATTAAACTCCTAATGATACTAAGTAGATAGGAGAATGAACATTGCAGCCTGCAAATTTGGAGGGCAAGGAGATACCTTGGCTTTGTTTAACAGGTTATGAAGGTTCCTTGACTCTTCCTCCTTAGCGCGTTTTATGCCACGTCCTTGCTGAGCTTTCTCTTTTGATTCTACTGCATCTCTTTCCAAATGCTTGATCTCATCATCAAATGAACCACAAAGACGACCATATCTGAAATTTTTTTTGTTTGGGGGAAGAGTTGTCTCAGCTGAACCACGGAAAAACCTGCAAGGGAGCTTAATTTGATCATTTCTTGGATAAGGAAATTAGAGAACAAACATACAGCTTGAACATCTGATCATAGTTGTTACGGGCGCAAAGCTGCGCCTGGTGGTTTAGGCGCACGCCTTGCGTCCCTAGGCCGAAAAATTGGAAAAACAACATAAAAACTTGAAATACACATATTAGCATGTAAATAAACATTAGTTTAAAGTTCAAAAACGCGTAAATGACACAAATTAAGGGCATAATCTTCAATAACACATTGCAAACTCCAAAAGCAAGAAGTAATAACCAATAAGTATCCAAATGGACCCAATCAAAGGCAAACAAATAGCAAACTAATCATCTTCATTGTCAAATTCATCATCAAAATCACCCTCCTCCTCTTCATCATCATCAAATTGTGGGTCTTCCTTGTTAAACTCTTTTTCCTCCTCTTCTGGAGGTTCTAAATAGTCAAATTCAATTTCTTCATCCCTAAGTCTAAGAGAAGGGAAGAGAAGAGATTCAAAGAGAGGAGAAAGAAACTATGAAAAAGCGGCCGCAGGTTTTAAGTTTCAACTTGAAACCCTAGTTTCCTACCCTTAAAACCCCCCAAAACACGATTTAAAAAAAAAATGTATGGTGCGCCCGCCTCAGCCATGGAGAGGCGCAGCAGCTGGCGCCTGGTGCGCCTTGCGCCTTAGGCGCGCCCGTAACAGTTATGCATCTGGTCTTTGATGTCCTAGTTTAGTTTGATGTATTTAGTAAAATACACAGAACGGCTGCATGGAATGATGAAAATAAGAAATAAGATGTGACAACACAAAAATTTGAAGCACTCAAGAGAGCAGCAGGGAAAGATGGCTACCAAGAAAGATTAGCACTTCATGTCTATCGAACAAGCAACGTGTGAATACAACTCCATCATAGTCAGCCTTCCATGCAATGTGTTAATACAACTTCTTGTCATATTCTTAATTTGATTACAGATGAAAAATATAATTAAAAATAGATGATAAATCCACTGATGTTAAGCTATAGCATATATATCGCGTGGTAGGCTAATACTAATAGACTAATTCTTGTGTTCACGTTACACAACATGAAGTAACAAACAGAGTTACTACACAAACCCTCCATAGTTTTGCTATATCTAGACAATTTAGTTTCCACTGCAGTAAAAAAAGTGATACTTTATTCGTGAAAAGAAAATAACGGGTCATATGAATAAGATATAGTTGTCTTACATCTTATACCCATCAGACGTGTAAACCTCTTTCAGATTTGGTATCCTCTGATTAAATGCAACTCTTACACCATCATCATAATCTTTGACAAGCACTTGCCTCTCAGCACTAGCCTACAAGAAATGCAGACCATAAACACAGTCTTGATAGTACAATGCTGAAAAAATACAACATAAACAAGGAAGGTCTTCAATGTAAATACTGTGATAGTTGTCCCAGTTGTACTTTGGTTATGTGGTTAGAAAGGAGTAAGAGGATTTTTTAGTGTTCAGTACAGTCAATGGAAGATGTTTGGGGTAGGATAAATTTCAGAGCTGCTCTTTGGGTATCAAGTCATTCGTAGGTGTCCATGTATCGGATATGTTAGGGATTTATCCTACGCTCTTAATTGATATTCTCTAATTATTAACTGTAAAAGGGACCTCTTATCCTCTTATCCTTTACATTATTCTTTGATATGTACATTTTCTTTAAGAACCACATTGACATCCCACACCTGAGAAATACACCAAACTAGATACTTCCTACACTTATATACATAAACTCATTTGCTCTTTTAACTAATTAAGAAATACGAATAATGAAATAAATTGATTAAAATAATGCATAATAAGTAGGGAAAATTATTAAAAAAAATTGAAGAAATACAATTAAATATAGAGGCATTACTATATGTTTTAGACAAGAAAAAAAGTAATGCAGCCTACACAACAGGTGGGAGTAAAAATTAGAAGTGAACACGAGAAATGTGAAACTGCATGAAATGCTTACCACGTCAACCAAGACATTCAGCACCGTAGGATTGTCAGAATGAATAACAGAGAATACAGTGGGATGATTAGTTTGGGGCAACATGTGGCTTGGTATGTTGATTCTACAAATAGACAAAGCTCAACAGTTATAAGAGATTCTCTGCAAACATAATCAGGAATTGATTTCACAACATAGACATGCAACAACCTTGGTACGGAAAAGTCATATATGATAATCTGTAAGTAGTTATAGTTTGCTTCCTTTGCACAAAGTCTTAAGATACGCGAATCTTTAGAATCTGTGACAATGAAGGCATTGAGCAACTTGCCAACTGCATTTTCAATAGCTATAGCCCACATGTCACCTTGTTCTAATGTCTACAACAAAAATAAGGTGCTAGTTAACAAGTAGGATGTTAAAAAGAGAGAGAGAGAGAGAGAGAACACACTTATCAAGGTATCATGCAAAAAGAAAAAAGATCCTTCTCTTCACTTCCAAAATTGTCCCATCTATCCAAACAGGAATTAAGAACCTGAAACTAAAGGTGACACCAGAAGCAACTATGCATGTACAGGCAAGATCCTGGTTATCTGTTAAGACTTAAAATAGAGTTGGGACCTTGTAAAATAGGAAAAATCGAGTTGGTCTTCTATACATGTCTTAAAAGTTCGTCGTATAAGGATGCAACCTTCAATAAAGCATGGAAGATACTTTATAATAATTAATACCCAACATAACCAGAGATGTTATTTCTTTGATGTGACCACTATAACCAGAGATGTTATTTCTTTGATGTGACCACTACCTAGAACCATTAGGTCCTGGGATCGAGTCATGGGGTGGGCGTGGGGCTGGGGCTGGGAAAACTTTTATAAATAAAAAACATGATGTCTTCTTTAAGAGTTTCAGGTTGAAAGAACACAATGAACAATCACAATAATTTTTTCCAGGGTAACCATAATTAAGTTAATTTAGATACACTGCAGTACACTTTATGGCACAATGTCAATCGGTTTCTTCACTTTGATATTTTTCTGGGAATAAATTTGATATCATATTCATACCACATGTGCGCCTATGGGACCAATAGGTGGAATACTAAATTTATGTTGATGGCGCTCAATCGCCTGCAAAAGATTAGTAACTCGACCTCCTCCAAATGCAGTAACCTTCAAGCATAAAGCAAACAAAGGTTCCAGAATGATTAAGCATAAGACAATATAAATTCAAATGTAAGTGAAGGGTATATTAACTTGTACGAAGTTCAAACTCAATTTCAAAATCCTCTCAATCCAGATTTTTCAAAATCTTCTAAATCCCAAATCAAACATACCAAAGTGAATAAGAATAGGAGAAAACTAATGTGACAAGTATCCAGAAAAAGTTATCCACACCTTATTTCTTTGGTGCATATGGAGTTCATGGATTCGAGAAGAAGTTTTTTGATGGCTTCTTTCGAAATCTTCTATCTGAAAATGATAATAACTCATTAAGATTTTAACAGGACAAGGAGAGAACTAAGTTACCTTACTAACAATAATCCAGAAACTCAATATTTTATATCATGCCATGAAGATGGTAAAAAATGAGATATATAAAACTTAAACAATATATGTGAAGATTTTCTCATATCACAGAATCAACGGGCAGATTTTCATTTTCCACCCCATTTTTGCTGCAGAAGCCAGGTGCTCCAAAGTATAATGGAAAAGATGCACAAAGAGTTGAAAAGTCATCAAAATCACCATCACAATACAAAGCACAAGAAGTTTGGGTACCTGATTGGCAATTCTGCCAATTTCGTTCTCTACCATAGCTATCTTTTTTCTCAATTCATCCTCTTCTTCCTTCAATCTAATTAATCATTTAATTCAAATTAAAACACTACCAAATTCCAAGTGAAGTTAAGCAAAAGCTGATACATAAAATAAAAAAATAAAAAAACAATTGAAATGTTACCTCTGAATATTAGCATTAGCTTCGTCAACCTCGGCTTGAAGTTCCTTCAGCCTTTCCTCCATCTCATTTTCTTCAGCCTATTGCAAACAGATGCGAACGATATATTTTAGCTAATTGACTAATCAAAATAACTTTTGGATGAAAAGATTTAAGGAAACAAATTCAGATGACACCATATTAGATGAAATTCACACCCAGCAAATAACTTTAAAAATGGGTCTAAGTTTAATGATTTATATACATATTATATGAAGTCATGCAAAGCAGCAATAGGGTTATATTTTTTTTTTCTAACTAATATCTCCAAAATCCAACGAATCAATATAAAGCCTTAAAGCTTCGATCTGTCGAATATAGAAAATGAGTTGATGCATCATAAATAGTTAGTGTGTTCCAACCTTAAAAGAAAAAGTAATTGCATATTACTCCAGTCAGAAATCTACTTAGTGAAAACTGAAGACAACTAGAAGGCTCATAATCCGCATTCATAAAATATCTTAATAGTTAATACATAAACTTAAAACCATATAGTTTTTCTATTATTGTGCTCAAATAGATAAGAAGTTGTGTCCGAGAAGATCTCCTGTGAACATGAGTTATGCATAGACACTATCACTGTTATGTTTATGCAATATCACAGCATTTTTTAAACAATGATAGTGCATTAACATAACAGTGATAGTATTTATGTATAATAGTGGTAGTGCGTATACATAATAGTGATATTTGAAAAAATAGAGTTCATCGTGAACTCGGGTTCACATAAGTTTTTGTCTTTATCCACACTTATGACATGACAATAATTCCGGAGTTTTGACAATGATAAAAATACTTTTGAGAATAACGTATGATTAGAACAAGCGTAAGATTGTAGTTATGTATACGAAATAACTGAAAACATCAAAACCAACTTCTGATATTATTATTCGACTAAAATTGCAGGAGAGAGAGAAGGAACTAAATAATGATAGGAAAAATCCCCAGTCAAAATATTTGTATCTTTTCTTCCGTACAACGGTACAAGTAAACTACTAACTCATAAAATTAAGGCAAAATTCAAGACAATCACAAATAGGTGGAAAATATAAAGGTATAAGTAGCAACAATAAAGTAAGCAGGTTGTGGTCATTCAAGACTCGAATTTTCATTTATGTTAAGTGTAACATATCTCTTTTAGCAATTTCTTTTCAAGCTTTTTTAGGTCCTTTTTTAAGTTAAAGATTATCTAAGTCTACTCATAATACACATATAAAGGTCCCTCCGTAATGCCCAAACTATCTTTTTTCGAGGGCATGCTTGGTTGGGGTTTTCCTAGACCTAGATTTGGATTCCAAAATCCTCCAGTACCTTTGCTGTCAGAATTTGAAATTTCGTTATAGGATTTCAAAAATGCATTATAACCATACCCTATAATACCACTGATACACAAATTTCATATTTTTTAAATAAAAAATACCCAGTATTTGATATATGTAACCTACCATCAAATGCATAACTCTCAACACAACACATCAATCATTTCGCCTGCACTCAATCATTACTAACTAAACTACTTTTCAAAATATAATAATTCCACTATCACCTACTTTTTCAGAGTCCTACCCTACCACATCTAACAACCAAACATATACAAATTTAGTGTGTCCTCACTTACACCTCAACATTCTCATTTCTGCTACCCACATTTTTGCTCATTTTCGAATTTATTCATCTAACACTCTCATCCATGAAGCATTGCCAGTATTACAAAAAAACTATTTTAATTTAGCATTACTTTAGTAACAATTACAGAAAAGGTGGCTCATAATTTGCAGTATCACCAGGAGGCATAAAAGACTAAGTATGTATTACCTGTGTATTTTTTATATACTGCTCATGTGAGTCTTGAATCTGTTGCTCAAGTGATTTGACCCGTTGAAGCATCTTTTCAGACTGATTAGTTATGCGTTCCCGTTCCCCTTCTAGCTCATACTTCTCTTTCATAGCCTAGAGAAAAACCGAAGTCATCACAAACTTCTATATGACTTAGTGAAAATTTGATATTGCTGAATATAAAAGAAAACAAGTTGAAAAGTTTCTATAAGAAACACAGTTAACTAGATAGATGAGGGAAATAATAATTTGAAAAAAAACATGAGAAGTTCTAAAAGATTGTGTAGGAGTACAGTACATGAGACAACAGGTTTTTTCTCAGAAGAAGAATGGAAATTTTGAAACGACGAGAAAATTTAAATTGAAGAAAATGACAAAACTAGAATTCTAAAGTGGAGAAATGAGCAAAAGCTACATTTGTTCAAGCCTTTGATTATTCGTAAAAAATGGTGGCATAAGCACTTTAGGGAAATACTTTCAGACTCACAATGAGAAATACTTTAAAATATCAGAATGATGCAAATTTTCAAACTATCATACCATAGAAAGACTTTGCCGCAGTTCCCCTTTCATTCTATTCACTTCATCTGTCTTAGCAGTTATACTCTCTAATTGTTTGTTCTTTGTTTCCAAGAGATCCTTTAATTCTTCCATCTTGTGCTGCAATCAAGGAAAGTTAAACTTCAGCTAGCCAAGCCTTTCAAACAAATCCAACGAACCACTCAGGTTGATTTGGCAAAAGAAATTTTAAATTCGCCCCCAATGTGCCTCAATACCTTGGTCTATGGAGATAGGATTTCCCAAGTATACCCCCACAAAGGTTTTAAATTTCCCTCCATTTCTAATGGTATTAAAGACAATGTAATGATTGTCTTCACCTCTTTCAAACAATTTTCATGACTCATTCGTAGTAAATTAAAACATAAGCATAAAAGATGCTATTTAGTATTTTTTTTAAGCACTTGGGAGGCAAACAAAACCGGAAAAAAAAAAGATGAGAAATATTCATGGAAGTCGCATTAACTTACATGAGCCTGATCAATTCGTGCTTGACAGCTGGGTATCCTTCCTCTGTACTTCTCAATAAGCTTATGTTTCTCCTCAAGTTTTTTGTCATCGGCATACACATATAGCCAAGCCAGTTGCTTACTCATTAAGTCCGCCTTTTGTGATAATTCCTCCATTTCCTCCATGCTTTTTATCTTTTCTTGCAATTCATCGAGTTCCTTCAAAGTAGGCCTCAACGACTCTTCCAATTGAATAACCAGAGCGGCTGCATCACTTATTTGTTTTTCGATACCTTTCAGTAGATCATCCACTTGTTGAAGAAGAGTAGCCTTGAAAAAAAACTGTAAAATCGAGGTAAAATTCTATGAAAGAGATTGCTGATGATTTACAAATGACTGTACAATATTAAGCAGAAAGCAAAGAATAAGTTCTTGTCAATTATACAGAAAAAATATGAACTTTAAGGCTGTCATTGGATGTGTTCACTTCTTACTTTTTAATTTTGGAACAAAAAATGAGGTAAACATTGATGGAAGCAAATAGTAGTACTAGTATGATTGGAGATGAAAAAATATGTAATGATTACAATAATCCCACATGTCTTGTCCTAGAGATGCATCATGAATGGCATTAAAAAAAAAAAAAAAAAAAAAATTGTGTGTATCCAAGGTAACACCATCTGTCCGGTTTACCCCAAGAAAAACTAGGCAAGGCAGATCTCCTTCGATTTTTTAAAACATTTTGAGCATGAGAATGTGATAAAACTCATTGTTTAGCTTTGATATCTAGTCAGAATTGCTGGTTGCTTCACGAGTGGAAAAGAGCGTAGTAAAAAATGATGTGGTCAGGTGAAAACATTAAAAGTCGTGAAGTACAATTCACATTGCAAGTATTGAATAGTGCACATTCACCAAAAAATGAAAAATTATTCCACAAGCAATCACAAATTCAATGAAGAATTTTGACCAAAAGTAAACAGGAGAATTTTTCATAACCAAGAACATAACTTTACAAGTCAGAAACAAATTATTATTTTACCTTGAACTTGTCCTTTGCATTCCCTGAATGCAAAAATTCTCTGCTCTTATCCTGTGTCATGATGACGCATGGATTCTCAACATCAATCTACATAGCAAAAGCACAAGACTAAATTGACTCAGTAATAAAAAAGTTATTACTTCGTGAGAAATAAGAATGGAGCACTATTATTTTGTTATTTTTTATAAAGTCAATCACCAAAAAGAAAAGGCCAAAACTAAGAAATATAAAAAATATAAAAATTGGATAGAACAATTAACCTATATAACGCATATAGCCTACAAGAACATGATTATTTTATTTTTTACCTTCAAATTCCAAAACACACTTTATTGATGACCACCTCATTTAAAAATTTAAGCTGGTAAAAAGGAGTATCATTTAACAACTTATCAAATATCTTCAACACTTCCCCTGAAGTGCGGACTGTAAGTTAGTATTTACGCCTTGCAAATGGATATTTAATAATTGGTGAAAGTTATTTGACCACACGACTTTTCATTAGGCCTGGCTTTGATACCATGCTGAATTATCATGTCACCTAAAAACTTCAGCACAAGCATACCTAAAGCTTCAGAATAGTAAAAAATTTACAAGCATTGCAAGTTGATAATAAAATTGAAATGTGATGGCTTAGAAAATCTCAAGGAATATCATTATGAGAAGACCCTGCAAGCCAACTTCCTCATAATAAGTTCCCAGTGATTACACCAAGCCGATGAAATTAGGTTACCCACAAAACCGTATAGTAACACACAATAAAACCAAATACAATTGATAAAAAGTCCAATACTTGTCTACACCATATTTTATGATTTACGATATAAATTAAATTTCTGGTATCACACATCTAGCTTGGTCTTAGATTTAATAGTTAGATATGAAACAGGAGCATAATTTAAAAAACAGATCTTTTTAAAATGTTAGAAAAAATATTGGATGACTATAACTAGCCCACTTCCCGAGAAAGATAATTGTTTGTGCACATTACAAAGTTGTTTAAAAGGAAGGGAATAAAAGAAAAAGAAAAAAGCACATCGATTAATAGGTTAAGTTGTGAGATTCTACCAACCATGTATGGATAGTGCACTTATTCTTGTCAATAACCAGCAAGTGCACAAAGTACCCTTAGTAGGACAAGACATAAAAACGATTTGAGAACTGTAAAATGTCTCTCATTAACTGATAACAATCATCATGTCTTTATTATTATTATTATTAGAGCATTTTTCAATTTAAGTTCTTTGATAAACTGCATGTTGGCTTTAGGTTTAGGTACTGGCTTTAGGGTTTAGGTATCATAGTGTCTTTATATTGCTTTACTTTTCTTAGTTAGGGCATCTAGAGAGATCATTGAAGTTAGTAAATAGCAGATTTGCTTGGATTTATTCTTGAGTATTTTCCATTCCATTGTTATCAATCTTCCATCTTTCATATTTTCCACTGCATTGTCAACTATAATAATAATAATAATAAGACAAAAAGAAATTTATCAATAACTAACAAAGCCAAGAGAGAACTGATCAAACAGACAAACACTAGTCATCATATTCATTAAAAATAGACAAAGTGCACTACTTAACCTTGATAAAATAACGTTCAAGGGGTATTATAGATACTTTCTATAGTACACATAGTATACGAATTACTATCGGAAATCAAAGAGCTCGAGAAAATAAGCACTATTTTTGTTTTAACTGGTACCTCCTTTTCTCTAGTTACAAGTGAAGTAAGAGCAAGAGAAGTTTGCTCAAAAAAAGAAAAAAAAAAGGTAACTTCAGAAGTTTTTGTTTTAGATAATTAGACTAAGACATGGAAGAGGTCAGTAACACTCACATTGAAGTGCTCAACGATCTCACGGAGATCCTCTCTTTTAGTGCCAATTCTCCTACCTGAAATAAGAAGAAGAGCATAAATAAGGAACACGGTAGTTCTCAACAACTAGAAAATGTAAACTTTAAAGAAAAATATAGGTGGTTGTCTAAATAAGAAACTAAGCAATTCAAAATGGCAGAAAAGATATCTCACAAAACTAAATAGCATGATAACAAGACCCTAGCATCATTCCTGGGGTCCTGATTTAGTTGTAATTTTTATAAGCCTTTACTTTAACAAATGGAACACACATGGTAGTAATTTTCTACCCAAATGTATGTATAGATATAATAAAAGTTTTCACTTACACCAACTTCTGGCAAAAATGGAACACACAAGATTAGAAGCATAAAATAACGCCCTAACGAACCTGTCTGGCCGCTTGAAAGTTATTTCTATATTATTTTCCAATGCATTTCAACTGCCTGAAAGCTGTAGAATTAACTCTCCGATTTCTAAGGCAATAAGGGATCAACTGCCCAACAACACTCGTCTAACAAAATATAAGAAACTAGGTCCTAGGAAACTATTTATTAATTTCACCACCCTTTGTCTTATGACGTATACTGGGAATAGGCTGCACAAAAAAGAGAATAAGGGCTCTTTGAAAGAATGTTGTGCTCTTTATAGAGCCTCAACAGCAGCTCTTACAAGCATGATATCTTAATATCTTATAAACTAACAACCAACATGCTGAGACACAAATAGTCAAAACAAAAACACTAGGCATGAAAAAATTTGTACTGTTGATCATTTTTTATCGAAAAGAGAAGTATGCCAGAAAATATCACAAGCCTAACTTGAAGAGCGCACTTAAATGATTTTGCAATTCATCAAGTGAACTGAATAATTCCTGATAATGTTTTTAAATGAATGAATGATCACTAAAGATCCATCTTAGCAAAAATATCTAATTCATTGAGAATTAATAAATACCAAGCAATACAACACATGTAAAGTCTTAAATTATCTAACCGCTGAAAATAAATTCTTTGATAAGGTATTTTAAATCTCCCTTTTCTCCACTAAAAAAATGAATGTTGTACTTTAGTTTTCTATATTAACAAAAAAAGTTATATCACATCACACTGTAAACTGCAAGTCTAATGTAAATTAATGAATAAATGCTAAAAGTAGTACAAAATACAATTTAAAACTAATTTAATATTGAGGGTTATAATAAAAATATAATGAATACAACTAAATGGTAGTTTTCGGCATCTTATTTAACGAATTATTCTTTAGTTCTCTTGTAGCTTCCTATCAATTAAACACTGAATTAAACATGACAGGAAGCTTAACATATAATTAAAAACAGCGCTCCAAAATTAAGTTATCACAGAAGGAATTCATAAATCACAAGTTGTCAAAGTAAATGAGAACAGAGACCAAGAGAATATAACCTTGACTATTCTTTAATGTGATGGAACTGGTTGATTCTGTAATTCTACGCTCGACTGTTATAAGATCTCCATACAACTCTGGGCAAAAAGCATCTTCTGCTTGATTTTTTATATCAACTTGAACAAGTGCATGACTGTAAATCACATAAGTATTAACCTAGTTTCCACAAATATGTCAAGCAAAAACATGTTCTCCAACAGCTAATCCAGCAAATAAGACATAATGCACCAAACTCATATGTTACTTGGAAAAGCGTCAGTCTACGGTGAAACTTGTTCATATTATAAAATTGATACTATTACACTTATAAACTTACACCATAACACTTATTAACGGATATGGTATTAGTTTATAAAAGTAATGATATCAATGAATGAATGTTATGGTATTAGTAAGTTATTAAGTTTCACAAAGAGTTTGTCCTTGGAAAATGTCTTATTTAAAAGCATATACTTCTTTCAATCTCTTTCTTGAAAATGTCATATTAAAAATGGTTATTAATTAAATGTTTTTGGTGTTTATAAACCATAAAGCCTCACATATATTGTTATACATACTTAGTAGTTAAAAGAAAAGTGCAAACTCAAATTCGAGGACGTAACAGATTGCTTGAATTCATGAGGCATGTAAACAAGTGATTTTCAGAAATTTATTTATGTTCTCGATCTAATTGCTAAATCCATTAATTTTCATCTCCTAACAACAACAGCCATTAAAAATCAAATTAAATCCCCCCATGCAGTGAATGCCACTAAGTTCTCAATAAAACTTGAACTTCAAAGCTTAGATGTGTTTACAAAAAAAAAAAGCATTATGTACCCATCCTTAAAAGCTTATTTTAATTTCAAAACATAAACACAAACCTGCACCCAGTCTTGATAAAGTCTTTCATTGTATTAGCTCTCTGCGTCCCACGAGCTCGGCATCCAAATGCCACACAGAGTGCAGTTAATATAGCACTCTTCCCACCTAAACATTGATGAATTAAAAAAAGGGGCCAAGTAATTTTGAGATGAAGAAAATACAAATACAGCGGGTGAGAAGCTTACTTCCGTTTTGGCCAGTGATGAAATTGACCCAGTCGCCGAACTCAATTTCGAGATTGCTGTGGCACATGAAGTTTTCTAGGCGGATTCGGGAGATTATACCTGCTTGCAGACGGTCCGGTCGACGAATCTGCTCGGGTGAAAAGCTTGAATCCTCCATTGAATTTATTGCCGTTTTTTAGGGTTTTTGGATTTTGCTTCGTTTTCGAGGAAGAAGAAGAAACGGTGGAAGAGAGAGAAAGCAAGAGAAATTGTGGGGTAACCCTGGGTCGATCTGGGCGGGAGGCGATGAGTGAGGAGAGAGAGAGAGAGAGCAGAGCTACTCAAATATCAGGCTAATGGCGGGAAACTAATGGCGTGTTCAGCAATTTTGTGAGTGCATCAAAAAGGGCATGGGGTTAGGCTATAGACAGAACAAATCATTTTGATTTGATTTTTTGTATTCAAATTTCAAAAATTACCATTCTGATTATTTGAATATGAATTTGTTTTCTTATCAAAACTAGTATACATCTGGTTCATACTATGAACTCAGTACTTGAGTCCGTTGAAGTCGCCCTTCCCCTCTCCAATCAGAAACTTGCCGCAGCCACCCTCTCCGCCTCGACCCTTCCCCTCCCTACACCACCCGCCTCGACCCATCCCTCCCCTCTCCTCCCCACGCCGCTGAGAATGTCGCCACACATTGGTAAGCGGTCGGCGTTTTCGACGACACTATATGATAATATTATAATTATCACTGTTACTCAAAAAAACTATCACTATCACTCAAGAAAACTATCATTATTACTCAGAAAAATTATCATTGTCGCTATATGATGTAATAAGTTTCACTGTTACACATAAAATATCACTGCTATATATAAAAACTATCATTGTTACTCAGAAAAACTATCACTGTTGTTTATAAAAACTATCACTGTCACTATATGCTATAATAAGTTTCGATGTTACACATAAACTATCACTGTTATATATAAAAACTATCACTGTAACTCATAAAAACTATCATTGTTGTTCAGAAAAACTATCATTGTCACTATATGCTATAATAGGTTTCACTGTTACACATAAACTATCACTGCTATATATAAAAACTATCATTGTTACTTAGAAAAACTATCATTGTTACTTAGAAAAATTATCACTGATATGAATACCTATATTGACCAATGTTTTGTCCTCAAGTTGTTTAATCTCTTTGAATCCGAGGATCCGAGAGAGAGGGAGTATTTGAAGCCTATTCTGCACATGCTATACAACATGGCCATAAACAATATCTTTTACATAAACAATATCTTCTACATGTTCATATATGGAACGCCGAAATGTCGTAGAAACATAGTGGGATTGGGGAGCTTTTTGAGATATTAGAGAGTATAATCAAGATCAATGGTGCGCATCAGTGGGATGAAGAGGGCCGACACTGCGGCGTGAGTTTAAAAATTGAATGAGAGTTATCGCTTGGCGTGAACCGGGTGAAAATTGAGATGAAAGGATTGGAGCTAAAATTCGGGTCAACCCATCCCTCAAAATGAGTCATATTGAAGTATGGTTCATAGTGTGAACCTGGTTCACATGAGTGTTACTCTAACATTTAATACACCCTCCGCCCCTAATTGAGTTGAACATTTATTAAAAAGGTATGTCCCTAATTTAATTGAACATTTCTATAAATGCTAATAAAAATATTTTTTTCTTTTTATTTATACCCATCAAACATCTCAATATTACACTCAGGGACGGACCCAGAAATTTTACCGAGGGGGGCCCAATTTATAACATAGTGTAGCTAAATGCACTTTAGAATTTTTATATATTTTCGAAAATTATTTGGACTAAACATCTTTATATTATTAGAGTTTAATACATTTATATGTATATTGAAAATGTGAATTATACATATTCTTTCTCTATTTTGTTACCCCTTTCTCACCTAAAAATCAACATTTTATTTATAGAGTGTTGATTTTTACAAGGATTAGTAATAGTGGTGTACAGTGAACATGATGCACATAATACTTTGTTTAAAGGAGACAGACATTCGTATGAGATAGTTTTATACATGATATAGGGTATAATCTATAACACAAATAATACTCATTCTTCCAAAATATTAGAGCGTTAATACACAATTTATGTTTCGCCTTACTATGAGACTGTCTCATACAGGTGTGTCTTAATTATAAGTATATATATATAAGAAATTCAAGTGGGGTCAGGGGGGCCCAGTGACCCCCCTCGCTCCAAGGTAGGTCCGTCCCTGATTACACTCAATGTCATTGCTTTTCAATACTAGAGTCAATTTTATCTCACTTAATTTACATAAATGCCTATTTTTATCATTTAAACCTCATCAAAAAGCAACTTTACCCTTTTTAATAATAATAAACAACTATTTTCTTAAAACTCATGTGCGCAATAAATGTTCAATTGAGTTAGGGATGGATGGAGTATTTTATTTTTGGTGAATATTGTTATTCAATAATTGTATTGTGGAATTCAAATGCATTTTAAAATAGTATTAGTTATTTAAAAAAAAAATATATTAGTTGATCAATATTAAATATTTTCACTTAAAAATATTAGTTGTGCACGAGTTACACAGTGTAACTGGTGCACCCAAGTGTTACTTGTTGTTGTATCACTATTAATTCGTCTCTAGCCCTTTAATAGTTCACTTAGTAAGATTGAAGCCCAATGACTAAGGAACACTTAAGCCCAACCTGGAGGACCCATCTACTCCCTATAGGTTTGCCCCTTTATGAGAGCTCGCCATGGAAGGGTCGAGCTCGCCCAAGGTAGGCGAGACCAATAGGTCGAAGGAAAAGCTCTCCCAGTAGCTCGCCCAGTAGCTTGCTAGGAGCTCTCCCAAAGTGCGATTGGCTCGTCCAAGTAGCTTTAGATGAGGCTCTTAGGCGAGCTCGGCCACAAGTATCAAGCTCGGTAAATTCAAGAGCTAGAGTTGAAGTCTTGGCTCCACGCTCATCTAATGCGCTATAGTCATTCAACTCGACCAACTCACATATCATCGTACTTTACTATTTCATGAGTCATTTGCGGGGAAGCGAGTTGAGTTATCCAAGAAGAATAAATCAGAGGTTTTTCAGTTGCTAAGATCTGATTTTGTTCAAATAGATATTCCAACAACCACGAGTCAGGAAATCATTCCCAACAGCGCAAAAATCCTCTGAAGCAGGTGTTGGTTCTTGTTGGGAGATAAATTTAATAAAGATATATGATTTTGATTAGATCCCAAAACCCCTGAGTATGACATGTTCAGAATAATCTTGATAGTTGAGTCAGGATTCAGTTTTAGAGTATTCAGGATGATATCTGCAAAATGTATAGTCAGCAGATAGATCAGGATAGATTCTGATAAGTTCTGAAGACTCAGTGAGAAACTGAGAATCTGAAGACTCAGTATGAAACTGAGAAACTGAAGACTCAATGAGAAACTGAGAATCTGAAGACTCAGTATGAAACTGAGTAACTGAAGACTCAGCATGAAGACTCATTATATCAGTCAGTATATCTGTGAAGACTCAGAAGACGCTGAAGACTCAGAAGGCCCTGAAGACTCTGAAGACGCAGAAGACAGAAAACTGAAGAACTGAAGATCAAGAATACTAAAGGCACAATAATTACTGAAGACTCAGTAATATACTGAATGCTCAGTATAAACCTGAATGTTCCGAGGCACTGAGAATATCTATCTGAAGGATGCAATACTGAGAAGATCGCGATTCCTTAGAAAAATAGATATTTGCCAAGACATTCAAATGCAGACAAAAGGAACTAAGACAAAGTGTTGTTAAGGTTATATCACTCAGAGAATGTAACCAAAAGAGCCGTTGAAGGTGTCTACCTTTAACTGGAGACAAAAGTCAAAAAGAGGAAGACAGCACTGTACCATACTGACACTGACAGTGACAGGTCGCTGAAAAAGATGTCAGAAGTACAAAAGTTCCAGACTGCAAAAAGTGAAGATCGGTTACATGAAAGGATATTGCCTAAAACGTGTTACGGAGTTTCAAACCCTAAAATATAGTCGTTCCTCACACACCATAAGAGGAAACTCACGAAGCTATCTCCTCCAACAGATAGTTTTTCAAGAGTGACCTTGGTGTATGCCTACAAATTTCCCGTCAGCAGGAACCCGAAGTGGTGCAGATCTCGATGGAATTCATGCAACTGCCGCTTCAGAAGATGGAAACGTGTTAGGATGAACCTAACTAGATCTTTAGAGTCCAATTTAGTTGAGAAGAATTAAATGCTTTGTCGAGCTCGCCTTGAAAGGCGAGTGAGACAAGCTGATGATCTTGTACTATAAATATGAGCATTTAAGCCTCATAAGACGGTCGAAAAATTCTCACTGAATACAAAAGTTTTATCAGCCAAATAAAAGAGGTCACACTGGCCTAAATCCTCTCGCATTTATTTTCTTGCATTTAACACTTTTCGTTCAATGAAGAACATTCGATTTGTTCTTCATTAATTCCACCAACTCCACCGTAAATACTTGTTTGTTATACCAATCTTAACCTCATAAATTTTGGAATACCATACTCATGAATTTAAAACTCATCATTTATATAACAAGTTTAAGTCTTATATGCATTCAGGTGCACCGTGCACTCATAATGCATTTAGAAACATGCAACTTGTTACTGAATGATGCAACTTATTTATACTGGATCGTGCAACTATCAATATGAAAAAATAATTGTACGATTCACTTTAAATAAGTTGCATCTTTCAGTATAACAATTTGCATAGTTTTAAAATACACTATGAGTGCACGGTGCGCCTAGATGCACAAGAGACCCACTCATATAATAATTATTTTAAATTTACGTTTTCTTTTTATTATCATTATGCAACATATTAGTGGTACATTTAGCCCGAAGTCCTGATTCCCTATTATTAGTGGACCGATTAAAGCGAATTCTTTAGTCAGTAGCTCGTCCATAGACCTAACCCTAAGACTGTGTTTGTTTTAGAATTTAAGTGTGCAGAGCAAGTCAAAACTTTAAAATCCAGGAATTTAGAATTCTTGATGAATAGTAAATGTATGCATTTGTTTTGAGATTGGAGTATGTGAGATTTAACTTTATGTCAAATCAATATTTAATACCCCCTCCCTCCCAATCTTAACCGGTGGTTTACTATGTGCTTGGAGTTTAAGAAAAAGTGATAAAAAGTGTTGGGGTCGAAAGAATTATTTATTGGTATTTTATGTGATGAAGTGATAAAGTGATGTGTAGTTGGAGGTAGAAAGAATTGTTTATTAGTATTTTATGTGATAAAGTGATAAAGTGGTTATTTTATTTGAAGAAATGTGCAGTTAAGATTGAGACGCCTTAAATGAAAAGAATACAGTTAAGATTGAGGCGAAGAGAGTAGTAATTGATGTTGTATTATTATATTATATTGAGAAGAGTAATAAAGTGTAATGTATTGAGAAGAATAATAATAGATTTTATAAATATTTGTAGGTCTGGATTGAATGTGAAATTTAAAAATCGGACTTTAAATTTCAAACTTGTATGAGACAGAAAGCGCAAAATTTCTAAGTTCATCCGTGTGAGTCCCAAAATAAACAATTTGTAATGGATTGTGGCCAGTCTTTATAACATCTCTATATTTGATTCGGAATTCGTGATTAGTCAACTAATGTATTTTTTTTCTAATTTAATAAATAATTTAATTTCTGAAGAATAAATAGCAGACACTACTATTATTTAAAAAAAGAATCATAATTTTTTTAAGGATTAATTTAAAATAAATACACAATCTTTATGTCAAGTATCAATTTAATCATGATCTTCTAGACTATAGTTAAAAAAACACAACTTTTAATATTGTTGCAAATCGATACATGTTTTTTTTCCTTCGATCAGTGACAGATAACATGGTTCATCAGACTTGCCATGTAAAATTACACAGTTTATTTTTTATTTTTTTTATGTTAATACATTATTTAGTTTTATCTATGTTATTGTGACAAAAACTCAAGAAAACTCACACTCGTTATTGAATTTTCTGTCAAAATAATGTAGCAAAAAAAATAAAAATTAAATCATGTAATCCTACATTGCAAGTTCAGCAAGTCACGACATTCGTCACCGGTCGAGAAAAAAAACATGTATTAATTTGCAACAACATCAAATGTTGGACTTCTTTACTGTAATTTTGAAGGTTATAATTAAATTGATACTTGACATAAATGTTATGTATTTATTTAGAATTAACCCTATAAAAAACTAATGGAGATAAACATACACTATAAATCCTAGAACTATAGAAAAAATAATTATTTTCCTCTAGTTGAATTCACCCAAAATCTTATTTATTGTGGGAAATGAATAAATAAATGAATTGATTTCAGAGTCAATAGTACTATTTAGGGGGCAAGGATGATGAAAAGTCTTATTTTGTGTTTTGAGGGAGGAATGGTATAATTGTAATGAAAGAATAAGTCTCTTGTGTATCAATTTAATTGTACTTTTCAAACATGCAACTATTTTAATTGAAACATGCAATTTGTTTTCACTGGGTAATTAAGTGATTGAAAACAAACTACATATTTCAGTTAAAATAATTACATGTTTCAAAATGCACTTGAGTTACACGATAAATCTGGTGCATACGAGACTTTGTCGTAATGAAATTGGGTTTGTAGTATTGTAGGTTAAATTTTAAAATTTATAAAGTGTGTAATGTATTTAATAAACGTCATGTGTATAGAAAATTTGGGGGGTAACTGACTTATAACTATATTTCACATCACCAACTTACTACAAGATACATTGCATTTTATTCTAGCTACCAACTACAATATTTAATTATTTATCGATTCTACTATCTATTTTACCATTTGTAATTACAAAAAACTGAATGGACCACACCATTTGGCTGATGAGTTGACAGATGACATGGCATGCTTTATTATTACACAATAAAAAGTTGTTCATGTTACAACTTTATGTCTTTTAAATTTAATATAATTAACAATATTTATTAATTATTTCAATTTAAAAATAATAAATAAATTAATTTTAAAATAATTTATTCCTTTTGTTTTAATAATTATTTTATTTAACATAATATTTTTATGTCCTTTATTTCAGAGAAATGCACGCGAACAGTTCATCTTGCATTAAATAATGCACAGATGAACAAAATTGAACAACTAAAAAACAATGCATATGCACACTAAACCTGCATTGTTCGTAGAAGAAATGCATTGTTAAAAAAAAACATTGTTCACTATAAAAATGTATAAGTTCCTTGAAAAATGCATTATTAAAAAATATATTGCATATATACTATAATACATTTGCATAGAACACAAAAAAATATTATACAAACACATTAAAACTTTTACATCTCGTAAAAATTACACAAAAAAAATAAGCAGACTTCCAAACCACCAAACGCCGCAGCCGGAGAATCTCCTTTCTCTGAATTGATAGTCTCCAAGATACTTCCCACTAATTCAGCAGCAGTTCCTGCTTCCAAAACTTCCTTGTTCTTCTCCACCTTCATATATTAATTGGCCCAGTTCAGAAAGTGAAAGTTCCCTTTACAATTGTGGAGCAAGTGGAACATTAACATATATTAATTGATTTGTATCCCCTTCCCCATACTCATGTTCCTACCAGTTCTTCACTCCAAGAGTCATTTCCCCACTTCATATTGTCCAAACAACACTTTACCTATCCAAAAAAGGAAAATAAATTAATGTTAGAGAAAAAGAAAATTGAATCATCATCTCAATCGAATCACATTCAAAACGACACATATGCAACATGCCATCACCGCCGCCGCCGTCATCACCACCGATCCGGCGTCGTCACCACATATCTGTCATCAGAGCATTTTCTGGAGGAGGAGGAGGCACATTGTTGAGAGGAGAGAGAGGAGTTCAATTCTAGAGGGAGAGTAGATAGAAAATGATGTTGATGGTGAGAGAGACATAAGCGGTCGAAAATTTGAATAAAAAAGCAAAAAGTAATTACAGGGGCATCCGATTTGATGTTTCCATATTATTATATTTTTCAATTCAACAATTATCTTCCTAAAAACTCAGGTCACTATCATGGGGGTGGTTTGGGTACATTGACCCTGGAAATTTGTAGTGGATCACAAGTTTGAAAAGTGGATGTAGTGGAACACAACTAGTGTCGGTTTTATGTAGTTTTTAGCAATACTCTCGAATTTTTGAGTGTGAATAGTGACACTCAAAAGAAAATAGAAATCCTGATTTGGTTGTGGATGAAATACGATTCACTGGTGAAGTGACATTTGCTTCCAAATATATAAGTATTATAAAAGCATTTTGATAATTATATATATATTTTTAAAAGAAATTAATTGTTTTGTCGTATGACGCTTAACGATATATCTATTTTTTAGTGGATGATTAACATTAAGACTGTATAAACACCCTGCCTGACGATAGAAATAGGGCCGCACCTCCTTTGACTTCGACGAGACGGTCGACTCTGGCCCAAAAATATCGTCAATTTTGAGGGACATATATATATATATATATATACATTATATTTATTTCTCTGTGAAAACTAACAGTGGAAAGGTGTTGGTGAATTGGAAGTGGGTTCGTTTGTTTTCTTGATCAACTAGTGTTCGAGTTCTAGTTTTGGCTTCAAACTTCCTTTCAAGTTATTATTATTTGCAACAAGTGTCCTAGTTTTGGCTGTAGTATTTATTGATTGCTAACGAGATGAAATTCAAAAGTTAATTTGAATTTAATATTATTTGCAACAAGTGTCCTAGTTTTGGCTGTAGAAAGTCGACTCAGACTCCAAAATTCTTAGGATCGGCCCTGGGTAGAAAAGCCCCTTCAAGGCGTTATTTTTTCGTTGCTCTTCTGGGCGTTATTTTCTGTTGCTCTTCTGTTTTCCTTTTGAAAGACATCAAATGGGTTGAAATTGTGCTTGTAATTTTATACACTAGAATCCTCTTTCGGAAAAAATAAATAAATAATTATACACCGGAATAGGACCATGGGGGAATGAATATAACTATTTAATTAAATCAATATAGTGGCTTAGTGGTCCAAGGACTAGAGTTCGCGATTTGTGAATGGTTATCAATTAATATCATTTGAGGAGGGGTGAGTTAGAGTGAAATTAAGTAATGAAAATAGAGTAATTAATTATTATTTTTTATTCTCATTACGGGGTAATAAAATTACAAAACTACTGTCGCGAGTCGTTTTATTCGGAGAGTATTATGTGGCTAATTTGGGAACGACTCGCAAACAAAACATGCACGTGTATGATAAGCTGTAAATAAGATGAATTTGTTGACCCAGTTTGTCGGGAAACGACTACTCTGGGGGCATACCAAGCCAGGATGTGGTATTGCGAGCTTTATACGTACAATATTCGATACACCTTATGAAGATGAATCATTACAGATGAAGATAATTAGGAGAGTTATCATATGAGTGCTAGGGTTTCTTGTAAGTGTGGATAATCACTCGGATTTTTCTGTTCCTCACCTCTCTGGAGAATTTCTTGTGTGGGTGTCTCTATTTCTGGGGAAAATTTCTCAACCTTTCTCTTCTTCTTTTTTCTTCCTTCTATAGCACTCCGGCAAGCATGAGCTGGGTTGGCAAGCATGAGCTGGAGACTTTGGGTCATGCAAGAACTCACGCAATGCTGCCACGATTTCAACTTCGTCTTCTTGGTTGATCTTGAAACTTTACTTGCTTGTAAAGCACTCTTTTGGTCGTCCAAATTAATCTTTTACTCGGTTGGATGCTTTGTTCGCCCCTTTAACCATGTCATCGTTTTTTATCTTTGGATCATCGCCCTCCTCGAAAGCACTAATCGAGCCCTCAGGATGTTCGGGTCTTCGGAATATCTTAGTGTCGAGCACTCTGACCCTTCGGGATACCTGAGGTCTGCGGACATACTGATCCTCAGGATATCTGAGGTCTTCGAACATACTGACCCTCAGGATATCTGAGGTGTGAACATGCTGACCCTCAGGATATCTGAGGTCTTTCGTGATTCTTCGAGTATTTTGGCGCTGAGTCCTCGACGGTTGCTCATGGCCTTCTTGACTTAGCTCATCGATTCATTTTTTTCCCGACCGAAAGTGGCAAATACTTGTCCCTTGGGCATGTAATATTTAAATAATACACGTGTCGCTCTTACATGTTAGATTAAGCCTGAGTTTCTATATCGAACACAACAATACCCCCCAGCCGGGTCGCTTTGTATTCAACATGGGGCCCGACTGTTAAAATCTTATTGGGCCATATTCGATGTCGTTTTCAGATTACGTGCGGATTTTTTCAAATCGAAACCAACATTTATATATACCTTGTTTCTCCGCCTTTAAACTTTTTTTTTTTTCTCTCGCTTTTCAATTTTTTTTTGTGTCTGAAAATTTCCGGCGAGGGTTTCATCATTCCGGCGAAGAATTTTATTCAGGTAACCGTTGCATTCTTTTTATAATTGTGATTATGGCCTCTTGCTCGAACTCTTTTGTTCCCCTAGAATCAGACCACCATAGTTCCTCTTCTTCCCCCCTCTATCGGTAGAATCTCGTGGCGAAATAAATGCGTCGGAGATTTAATGTCTCGGTTCAGAATTCATTGGCAAATTCGGCAACCGTTTGCCGTTCTTTCCTCTGATTCTGACGAAGCCCTACATGATTTGAATAGGTACTTGGTCCGTAATGATTCTTCGGACAATTCAGGTGACAATTTTTTGTCCCAAATTCAAATTGGGTCTAGGGCTGTTGACAATGTTAATGTAGATAGAATGACAATATTTGAGGGGGGGGGAATTTTGGCGGTCAGTAAATATGATTGAATCAAACATAGGGGTACAGCAAAATTATGAGCTTGATATACCTGTTGGTGTCCCTCATAGTCCAACGTATAACGAGTATAACGCTCGTTATAGTTTTGATTGGCCCGAGCAACCTCATAGAATTGGGGTTGAGAATGAGTACCCAGCTAGCAAGATAGCGAGTATAATTGATGCTGATAGGCTCACTCGGCTGCATTGGATTTATGAAACTCCAAAGGATGTCTTTTTTACGGGCACCGTGTTTCGATGAGCAGCCGACCAACCCCCGAGGGTTGTGGCCAGAATTTAGATATGATGGAAGCCGCCTTCGATTTCCCTCCATCCGCCATCACCCGATTTGCTCGTGGAGTGGAACATCACCATTACGCAATTTTTAAGCCAAAGCGGGTGGCATATGTCATGAGTTTCCTGACTTTGTTCGGCAAGATGAAGCCAAGATACTATCCTTCAGCCGCTGAGCTTGCTCGATTGGTGCACTTGACCCGTCCGAGGGGTGAACACGGGTGGTTGTTCATGCAAGCTAACGCCAAGTGCAAAATTATTGAGGACGTGCCGAACAAAATCAGTGATTGGAAGGAAAAGTTTTGGTTCGTTGGGGCGATTGAAAAGCCCGGCCTCGAAGCGAACCAAACGCTCGTTTAGACATCCCCATCGACTTGAGCGCATCAAGTAAGTGATTTTGTGTCTTTCGTTCTTCGATTTGAACTGATTTTAACTCGCTTTTTATTTTAGGGATTCTAGCTGCGACGGACAAGGAGACAAACGACAGCTATTTCAGCAGCGTTTGGCAAATTGACCTGGAGTCTCGTTCGGAGCGATCTGTGAGAACTCGAATCTTGCCGATCGAGAAAGAAAGGAGGTTTGTTCGTGCCTCCTCATCATCTTGTTGTTGTTAATCCTACTGGTAAGGATTGCCTCTTGTATTTGTATGTTTTGTGTTATTCTCGCTTCGTTATTATCCTTCATTCGTCTTGAATTATTTTGTTTATAGCTTTCCCCATTTGTGACCATTCACAGGAGTACATCCGAACATACCGAGATGGCTCGGAGAAAAAAGGCTCTGAGGAGCTTGCTCGGATTCAGCCGAGCGGGAGGCTCGTGAGCAGTAGCAGGAGGTGAGCGGGGCTAACTAATCTGCTTCCGGTCGGGGAATCAAGCCGAGTATAAAGGAGCACTCGTTTGGTCGAGCAAGGGTTGGCGAACAAGCTCCGTCGCCAAGAGAACAAAGGGTGGAGATCGGCGAAAGCGGGGGCGAGCGAATAAACTTCAGACCGAACATGCCGAGCGAAGCAGGATCGGATGAGTATTGATCTGTCCGGGGTGACTCGGACCCTACCGCCGAGGCGTCGAGCGGGCCTCCGTGGTTGGTCCATTTCACGATTGTTGAAATGGAGGTTGACACATCTTCTCCCCTCCTGCTTGGGACCCGATCATGGACTCCGTTGGATCCTCGAGCTCCGATCCCCGAGGATAGATCATTCTTGGGATGGGATCCACTCGTGTAGTGGCAGTACATTTTGTTCGGGATACATTTTGGTTATTTTTGTTCGCCCTTTTTATATTCATTTGTTCGAATATATATGTAGGTTGAGCAGGTTGTCGCCTTTGATGCCCAATCTGAAGAACTACTTCTGCTCGCCGAGTGTTCGCAAGGTTCCGGGCATTCCTGAGCATGTTCAGAAGGCTTGCCAGACTCCTGTTCGGGCATGGACTACCAATCTGGAAGAGTCCACTACGGGTCCCACTCCTCTGGAAAATTTACGCCCGGGTCCGGGTGCTTCAGTACAATCTATGGTCGTTCTTGAGAAAGCTTATGCTCAGTCCGCCAACCTCCATGTCAACTACTTGGCTTTGATTAGGAACTTCGAAGAAAAGGTGGGCGAACTGAACAGGACTCAGGATGAGCTGAGGTTGGCTCAGGGGCAATCTTCTTCGGCACAAGCTGATGCTCACCGGGCTCAGGAGGATGCCCGCAAGGCTCAGGAAAATGCTCGCCGATTTCAGGAAGATGCGCTGGCTCGGGGAAGATGCTCGCCAGACAAAGGAGGAATTGATTCACTCTCAGGAGGAGGTGGCCAGTATACGAAGAGCAAAAGAGGACATGAATATTGAGCTTCGTAGACTTTGAGCTGGTGTCGAGGCCATGGAAAACGAGAGGGATGCGATCGGCCAACAACTCATCATTGCTGAGGAGACCAACACTCGTTTGGGTCTCGAAAATTCAAAGCTGCACGATGATGAGTACGTTGATTCTATGTCCAACTTCTCGTACATTTGTGCCTTCGCCGATGTTATCCGCTCTTTTTCGCATGCCTCCAAAGGCCGAACAAATTGCCCTCTTGTAGCGGCCAAGAAGACTGACGACAACCCACCGGACAAGAACCTTCCAATGTCGATTTAAATGATCTGTGTGATTTTCTGTTTTTCCCCGGAAGGATCAAAGTTGATGATCCGATTTCGATGAGGAAGAGGGCTCAGACATGAATACCGCTGAGGTTGTTGCCAAAGTCTTGAGCCCACCGAGTCTGGTCCGTCAAGGAGCGGTGTCGAGCAAAGGGGACCTCGTGGACCGAAAGGCAGATAAAGACCTTCTCGGGCGAGCATTTGGTACCGACCATAATGAAGGAGTTGTTCTTTGAAATTTGAGCACAATTTGTTCGACATCTCTCTCCCGTCTACCCCCAATTATGATTTTGCTCCTTGATGTTATTTTCGTTTTGTCGAACATACGTTGTGTAATTTTTTGTCTTCTTCACTTTCTGTTCGAACATATTTACAACTGAATGGATGGGTTACATATTGAACCAACTCTTCTAACCTGATTGTTTGATAATTGTCGAGGATGAAAATTGATACTCGTGTTGCTTGATGTTTGCTTGGTTGCTTTGTGTTCGCTTTTGTTGCTTTCCAGTTTTTGCCCCTTTTCTTCTGAATGAATTCGAACATTGGGTTTGCCTATGCCCGCTCCTGACTTTTTTCGGTTTTGATTGTCTTATTGTCGTTGCAATCGGTTGATCGTCTTATTTAGGTGCGACCAGATGGGTTACTTTATGAACCCCCCCTTTCTTGGTGCACGATCATCTTATTTAGGTGCGATCACTTCGTACTAGGGCCGTCTTATTTAGCTGCGACCCCGCACTCGTCACCCACTTCTGCTATGGGTATCTGTAAGTACGAGTCGTCTTTTGCGACTGCGTACCCATTACTCGCTTTTTGCTGCGGGAATCAGAGTACGAACTCGTTCGTCAGGTGAACATAGACTTGGGCTCGTTCGTCTTTGTTCGGGCCGTCCGGCTTAGGTGCGACCACAAATGTGCTTGAACCAGAAAATCTTAGCGAACAAAAGTACATATATCTTTCTTTTTCTTTTTGCAACACTTTGTATTCTATTACATCCTTAATATCTGAAGAAGACTATCTATTACACAACTATTGTTATCAGACTAGGGTTTTGAATTTAAACCTTGTCTTGAGTAGACACGAACTGGCCTCACCTTGTCCGCAGAATTGATGTTGACAAGGATGTGGCACATCATCCTGTCTACCCTTCTTTCTTCGTAACATGCTCAAGCAGCAGCAGCATAAACTTTTATCCCTCCTGGACTAGCTGTGATTATGCGGGCGGCTGCGGGCATGAGCATGTGGCGCGCATTCCTGCTCGCCTAAAGTAGGTGCGAGCAAAATTTTTCAGCTCGCACCATTCTGTCCCCTTCAGTAGATGCCTAAGCATCAGCGTCCGCATCTTGTTTTGAGCGGACACTATGACATCCCTCCCCTTCGGAGGAGATTTTGGGGATGCATAGGGGACTAATGACTTACTACTGCCTAAGCAGTGAGTAACGTGGAGTGGTGATCGTGACTCTGCCGAGCATCTTGAGTCCGCAACGAGCTTCAACCTGTGCTCGCAAAGTCATATGGGGTAAAAGACTCGTATCAGGGCAGATGCTCGATTCAGCTGAATGATTGCTGAATCAAGAGCTGAATTCTTCTACGTCTGGGGGCATACTAAACCGACTTCCTTATGAGAATTGCACTATTTTTCCTCTTTTCTTCTTCATATGTTTTTTTTTCTCTACTTTTTTCAGCTATCAGTATGCCCCTATTTATAGAACTATCCCAAGCTAGTGCTGGCATAGCTAGCTGGTGCTAGCTCTCTTACTTTTGCTCCCCCTTTTGACATCTGTTCAGCTTTTTGACAGCTCTTGCTCAAAGATTGACTCATCCCTGCATGGTTGCCACCACTTGTCAATTCGATCCGATACGTATCTTCTGTTGATAGCTCGTTCTGACACATATCTTCTGTCTATCAATAGTGATGTCCAGCATTTCTTCCCTGAAGATATGTGTCAAACATAATGTACTCTTCTTTAAAGATTGTCCTACCCGTTTGAACTGAATAGCTACATCGGCCATTATGTTCGGCCAACTATGACTTTAGCTGTGTGGACGATTTTGTTCGGCCAACACTATGCTCGCTAAAGCTGTGTGGGCGATTTTGTTCGGCCAACACTATGCTCGCTAAAGTTGAGTGGGCGATTTTGTTCGGCCGAACACTATGCTCGCTATTATTGATAGTATTTTTTCAAATTTGATGAATTCCACGAGTAGGACAATGGGATTCCATTCAGGTCTTCCAAATCATAGGCCCCGTTTAGCAAACGTTCTGAAACTCTGAACGGACCTTCCCATCTTTCGGCCGAACACACCACTTGATACCCCGTTGTTTCGCCTTAAAACCGGCTCGCCCACATTGAACTGCAGATTCGGACTTTGGAGTTGTAAAACTTCTCGATCTCTTTTTTGTACATGGCATTCTTGAAATCACCTCCATTCTTCTTTCTTCCAACAGTCTCGTACTGTATGCAGCGCTTGGTCATTAATGTGCTCTCCAAAAAAGTCATTGTTCGATGACTTGGAATCTTGATTTGGCGGTATAATAAACTTTTCGCACCAAATGCCAAGGCAAATGGGGACTCCGCAGTTGATGTTCTGAAAGTTGTTCGATAGGCCCATAATATTTCAGGCAACTCTTCAGCCCATCCACCCCCCTTGAAATTATCAAGTCTGGCCTTGAGGGTATGCTTGATGATTTTATTAATACCTCAACTTGTCCGTTTGATGGGGATAAGACGGAGTTGAGTAGTGCTTTTTTATCCCCCAGCGAGCACAATTTTATCTGAATTCACTTCCATCGAACTGTTTGCCGTTATCAGTTACTAATGATTGGGGAAGCCCAAATCGACAAATGATATTCTTCCAAACAAAGTTCCACATTCTTTGTTCGGTAATCTTGACAATGGCCTCGGCTTCCGCCCATTTAGTATAGTAATCCACGGCAACCACAACAAATTTTACTCCCGACGTGCCAGTAGGAAACGGTCCGATCAAATCGATTCCCCATTTAGCAAATGGCCATGGGTTATAAACTGACACTAATTCTTCAGGTGGGCTATGAATAAGTGGATCATGTACCTGGCATCAGTGGCACGCGCGAGCATACGCGAGCGAATCCTTTTTGAGGGTTGGCCAATAATAACCTTGTCTGATTATTTTGTGTGCCAGAACGAGCCCACCTGTATGATTTCCGCATACTCCTTCATGGATTTGTTCCAGAAGTACACGACCTTCTTCAGGAGTAATACACTTCAAAAGTGGAAGTGAGAAGCTTCTTTTGTACAAATGCTCATCTATGATAGTATAACGAGCAGATCGTAATCTGAGGCGAGTAGTTGTGCCCTATTTTCAGTGAGAAGTCCCTTTTGTAGGTAACTCAGGATTGGAGTCATCCAAGTTTCTCGTTCGCCTGTTATTTGGGCGAGCATAACTCTGGGAACTGATGGCGAACAAGTTGTGATGACCACAATGTCTGTTGTGTTCATCACTCCTTCTGCTGTTGCTAGGCGTGCCAAAACATCAGCAAATGAATTACCCAGTCGTGGTAATTGTTCAATGAAAACTTGTTCAAAATGCTCGAGCAATTCTTTTGCTAGCTGTTGATATTGTGCCATCTGTTCGCCTCGGGCCTCGTACTCGCCTGTCACTTGATAAACGATTATCTGAGAATCGCTGTAGATCATCAGTCTCTGGATTCCCATTGTCATTGCCATCTGTAGTCCAGCGATCAAAGCTTCATATTCGGCTTCATTATTTGTAGCTGGGAAATCAAAACGGATGATTGTTGTGAATGTTTGCCTGGTCGGGCTGATGAGAACTACGCCTGCTCCGGCTCTTAAACTTGTTGATGAGCCATCAACATACATATGCCATGGTTGGTCGATAGCTATTTCGAGCATTTGAGGATATGTCAACTCGACCATGAAATCGGCCATAGCCTGGCCCTTCATTGCTGTTCGCGAAGCAAAAGTAATGCCGAATTATCCTAACTCTACCGCCCACTTTAGCAGTCTGCCGACAGTATCTGGTCGGTGGAGGACTTGGCGCAATGGGAAAGTGGTCAGTACCTCGACTGAGTGATCGAAAAAATATGGTCGTAATTTTTGAACACTCATAACGAGGGCATATGCTAATTTTTCCAATGGTGGGTATCGGAGCTCGGCTTCCTTAAGCACTTGGCTTACATAGTAAATGGGCAAGTGCATTGTGCCTTCTGCTCGTACGAGCACATCACTTATCGCATGCTCGGATGCAGCAAGATACAGATAGAGTTGTTCTCCCGAGACAGGTTTAGACAGTGTCTGAGTATTTGCAAGGTACTGCTTCAATGATTCGAATGCATTTTGGCAATGTTCGGTCCACTGGAATTTCCCTTTCTTCAATGTATCGAAGAAAGGTTTGCATTTGTCTCCAGTTCGTGATATAAACCGGCTTACGGAAGCTAAACGTCCGGTTAGCTTTTGGACCTCTTTCACATTTCTGGGAGCTTGCATATCGAGCATGGCTTGAATCTTTGTTGGGTTCGCTTCGATCCCTCGTTGACTGACCATATGTCCGAGGAATTTTCCTGAGTGAACCCCAAAGCTACATTTTTTCGGATTTAGCTTCATATTGTACTTCCTGAGTATATCGAACGTTTGTGCGAGGTGGGTGATGTGGTCTTCCTTATGTTCACTCTTAACCACAATATCATCAATATATACCTCAATTGTTCGGCCGATGTGTTCGTCGAACATTTTGTTCACCAAACGTTGATATGTTGCTCCGGCATTCTTTAATCCGAACGGCATGCGTTGCCAACAGTACATGTTCTTTTCACTGCAGAATGCCGTATTCTTTTGATCGTCCGGGTGCATAGGTATTTGGTGATAACCAGCAAATGCATCCATAAAAGTCATGAGTTCATGGCCTGCTGTATTATCGACCAAATAATCGATATGCGGCATCGGGAAGTTATCTTTCGGACACGCCTTGTTTAAATCCGTGAAATCAATACATAACCTCCAAGATCCATTAGACTTGCGGACGAGCACAGGATTCGCAAGCCATCTTGGGCATTTTACCTCTCGAATCAGTTTGTTGTGGAGCAACTTTTTGATTTCACTATTCATTGCCGCATATTTTTCCAGACTAAACTTTCTGCGCTTCTGGATAACTAGAGTTTGTATTGGATCAAGGTTGAGGGAGTGGCATGCATGCTTTGGATCAATGCCAACCATGTCTTCGTGCGACCATGCGAACACATCCAAGTTTGCTTGAAGATAAGCAATAATTTATGTTCGAATTGGTTCAGGTAATTTTGAACCAATGAACACTTCTAACTCGGGTCTGTTCGGGTCGATTTTGATGGACTCCAGTTGTTCGACAGGTGTTGCTCGCTTTCTTTTTTGCTTCCATCGAGGATCTTGGATGGACCCCCGGTGCTCATCATCAACCTCCATGGGTTCAAAACCTATGCGAGGCTCTAGGTCCGTTTGCTCGTTCGGCTGATCAACATTCATTTGATCTAGGAGATCTGGGGAATTAGTTGTCACCCCGGAGTCTGTGTCTGCGCATCCTGTGCTCGCGCGGGGAGCTATGCTCGTTGAACTTATGTTCGGCGGAAGATCTTTAGGCGAGGTTTTTGCTCGCTGGCTTGGCTCACCAGCCTCCCATGTTTGCTCCATCATATTGACGATGCTTTGTTTTTCTGGTGCACAAGATAGCAAACAATCTCGAGCTTTCTTCTGATCTCCTTTTACGCTTCCTGTTCCATCTTGTGTTGGAAATTTAACACAATAGTAATACGTAGAACATGCCGCTTTAAATTCCTGAATAAACGGGCGACCTAGGAACCCGTTATAAGTAGACGGAGCATCGACGATTACAAAATCTAGCATTCTAGTTCGTCGGATGTCCGGATTCAGAGTTGATTCTAACTCGACTCCTAACCTAATCATACCATAGGGTCGGGTTACAGATTCCCCAAAACCCATTATGGTATGATTACACGGTTCAATATAACTGCTCAAGTCTCCAACTTGTTTTTCCATCTGGCGAAGGGTATCAACGAACAAAATGTTCGCATAAGCTCCGGTGTCAACCAGGAGACGGTGCACCTTCAACCCGAGGAGTCGAGCACTGATGGTTAAGGAGTCATTGTGGGGAGTTATGATTCCGTCGAGATCGTCCTCTGAAAAAATGATTTGGTGCGAGGGTGGCGTGCTAGCTGATGTGCTCGCCACCTTCACTTGATGGATGTTTTGCATGGCACGCATCTCCATCTTCTTTCGTCTGTTCGATAATGTTGGTGCCTGGTAACATCCACCCACTGGACCATATTCAGGACGTATCATATGAATCTCTTGACTTTCTCGACCTCTTCCCACAGTAGGAGGCCCTCTTTTGGGTATTTCAGACTTTTTTCGTGATTCTTCGGGATCACTGTCAGATGTTTGTTCGGCCTTTCGCTTACCCCTTCGATCTTCTGTTTTTTCAGTTCGGGAGTCTCTGCTCACCGGCTTTTTTAAGAATTGGGTAAGACGATTATCTTCGTATAGCTTCCAAAGTTGGCGGAGTAAATCGCGACACTCTTCAGTGTTGTGCCCGATGTACTCGTGGTAGTTACAGTATTTGGAAGCGTTGAGCCGATGTTTATCCATTATAATTCTTCTCGGCCTTTCCAACATGTCCCGATCTCTGATTTGGTTAAAGATTATCTCCGCTGAAACGCCCAAAAGACTTCGTAGGGCATTTGCTTCCGCTCTTTCTTCAAATGGTTTGAAAGAGCCTAGGGGTTTGTACCCCCCTTGATTCATCACTTTCTTCCCGAAAACTTTTCTAGTTGTTGGTTCCTGACCCAATCGTGATTGGGCGAGCAAATCTTGCATGGCTATGATTTTGGCCGCTCGCTCTCGGAACTCTGAATATGTGTTCGGCCAGTCTTGGTGCATGGCCTTCCACATATCAGTATTTAGAGTCAGGCCCCCGACCACCGCAAGGATTTTGGCATCCTCTTCAACTGGGGCCCCATCATACAGACATTTATCAAATCTTTCTATGTATGCTCGATCAGACTCACCTTTTAGTTGGGAGAAATGCGTAACCTTTGTTTTGGCTCACAGCAGCACACATGGATGAAAAGTGGGACAGAAATTGTTGTCCCAATTGGGCGAAAGATGTGATAGACGCAGCGGGCAAGGTAGAAAACCATCTATGTGCCCGATCACCCAAAGTCATGGGGAATGATCGAAGACCGGTAAGGCGTCTGCGGGCCCCATTGCGATCATAAAATCCCGAATACTTGCTGAGATGGACATGAGGGTCCGACTCAGATCAAATATGGGAATTGGCGGGCGGGACTTTGCCACTTTCTCCTCAGATTTCGGCCGCCATGATCGCCGGTGACAATGGCGAAAGTGGTATTGTGCGCGCCGAGGTTGGTTTTTGGTCGCGCGGGTTGGCTCAGAATCCTCGATGGCCTTTTGCATTTCCGCAAATTTTGTGGGATTGACAGACTTAGATTGAAATTTGTTTCCCCATCGTGAGGACCCGATGGGTCATGCTCGCGATGGGCGATCCCCCTCTCCAAGTTTGTGCTTGACTACCCAATCGATGATGGATAGACAATTTTGTTCCCACCGATTTTTGTTCGGCATGCGGATGATCATGAAGATCTGAAGGTGCGGGTATTTTTATTGGCTGTTCCTTTCCTGGATCCTGTCGCCTATTATTGCCGATTCGATCTTTGGCGGAGAGCCTCAAACGTCCAAACGCTGATGGTCTAGATCCTTGAAAATTTGGCCGTCGACGGACGTGTCATCGGCTTTTTTACTTGCCCGCTTGGTAATTCTCTTTTTAACTTGCTCACTATCAGGTGTACGTGAGCGTCGCTCTTCACGATCTTGAGTTTCTAAATTGGCCAATTCCTTCTCGGCCCCCTCTCTTCAAGGCTTCGCGAAGAAGAAAGTGATGGCCCCTGGTTTGTGTGGCGGATCATTCACAATTTCTCGAGATTGGTAATCTCCTCCCCGATCTTTATGAATTCAAGGCCGAGCCTCTTTTTCCATCATGTGGTCGTTTGTCCCGACCTCTCCGTTTGTGTATTCCTAGATTGAGGCATTTTATTTATTTTTTCTGCCTCGGCTCTCTAAGGGTTCGTATATGGGTTGGTTTTTGGGTGAAGCACCCTCCTTCTAGCGCCAGTTGTCACGAGTCGTTTTATTCGGAGAGTATTATGTGGCTAATTTGGGAACGACTCGCAAACAAAACATGCACGTGTACGATAAACTGTAAATAAGATGAATTTGTTGACCCAGTTCGTCGGGAAACGACTACTCTGGGGGCATACCAAGTCAGGATGTGGTATTGCGAGCTTTACACGTACAATATTCGATACACCTTATGAAGATGAATCATTACAGATGAAGATAATTTGGAGAGTTATCATATGAGTGCTAGGGTTTCTTGTAAGTGTGGATAATCACTCGGATTTTTTTGTTCCTCACCTCTCTGGAGAATTTCTTGTGTGGGTGTCTCTATTTCTGGGGAAAATTTCTCAACCTTTCTCTTCTTCTTTTTTGTTCCTTCTATAGCACTCCGGCAAGCATGAGCTGGGTTGGCAAGCATGAGCTGGAGACTTTGGGTCATGCAAGAACTCACGCAATGCTGCCACGTTTTCAACTTCGTCTTCTTGGTTGATCTTGGAACTTTACTTGCTTGTAAAGCACTCTTTTGGTCATCCAAATTAATCTTTTACTCGGTTGGATGCTTTGTTCGCCCCTTTAACCATGTCAGTTTTATGCTGGATCATCGTCCTCCTCGAGCACACTGAGCCCTCAGGATGTTCGGGTCTTCTGGATATCTGAGTGTCGAGCACTCTGACCCTTCGGGATACCTGAGGTCTGCGGACATACTGATCCTCAGGATATCTGAGGTCTTCGAACATACTGACCCTCAGGATATCTGAGGTGCGAACATACTGACCCTCAGGATATCTGAGGTCTTCGAACATACTGACCCTCAGGATATCTGAGGTGTGAACATGCTGACCCTCAGGATATCTGAGGTCTTTCCAGGATTCTCTGAGTATTTTGGCCGCTTGAGTCCTCAGATTTGCTCATGGCCTTCTTGACTTAGCTCATCTGATTCCTTTTTTTATGACCTGAGTGGCGAATACTTGTCCCTTGGGCATGTATTATTTAAATAATACACGTGTCGCTCTTATGTGTTCGATTAAGCCTGAGTTACTATATCGAACACAACAACTACCAAGCAATATTAACGAGAATAATTCTCATTACCCCTAACCAAGCGGCCAGAATAAATTTGTGAAGGAAAATCTCTACAAATTTTTATGACGTAATACCATAAACTTAGAGAATATACTAACAAAAATTTTCAGATTATACCATCGCTAATTACCAACGGAGTTGTCAACAAAACATTTTTATGGCTCAATAACAGTCGTCATAGTGTATATTAACGATGAAAATTAATTAATTATCAGCGTAATTTTTCGTTGCTAAATTGCGACAAAATTATCAGTCCGCACCCAACATTCACCGGGGAGGTCAAAGTCGTTAAAAAAAAAAAAACCGACGAAATTTTTTGCGGCTAAGTCTAGTTACAATGACAATTTTTCGATAAATCTGTGGCGGATTCATGAATTTTTTATAGTGATATATAGTAGGGATAGAATATTCTGCAACAATTTCATAAAGCTTCTTGGGCATGTATATAATTATGAAGGATTCTAGAGAATATTTCCTAGCTATTGGATAAAAATTATCTCTACCGTTCATTAATATGGGGTGTAAGTATACACTGGAGGAGATGTGTTATTTATAATAGAAGTTTTAATGCTTTATAGTGTATAACAAAACACCAATTCGCTAAGTTCTCACTATTCAAAAAATGAGTAACATTCTTGTAAATTAAGTCTATATTGTCATGTACAAAAACTATTACTGTTACGCATTAAAATTATCACTGTTTAAAAAATATTTTATTCTTTTTAATAATAATAATTTTTATACATAGCATTAATAATTGTTGTACATAATAATAATAATAGTTTTTTAACATAACAATGATATTAAAAAAATAGAGTTTATCATGAACTCGAATTCACATAAATTCACATAAATTTTTATTTGAGAAAATTGAGTTATAATGACCGGATGAAAAAATATCAGTAAACACTACATTCTAGGAATATATGTATAGGTATAAAATTTAGATGTCTGAAAAATTGCTCACACTTATCTTCATTGATTTAATTTAATTATATAGAAGATCAAATTAAAACAAAATTTAAATTTAACTAATCAAACACTATACATTAAAACTCCACTCAGAGTAGGTTCATTAAATTAAACAGAAATGAAAAAAAATCTCAACTATTTAAAAAATTTTCAAATTAATTTTAAATTATTTACGAGCAGATGTGATGTGGATTGTATTGCTGCTTTGGGTTTCTTGGATCAAATGGATCGGCACACAAACGGGACTAGGCACGTGAGCGTGCTCTCATGAGCTGCTATTCTAGACGCATATTAATAATATTTGAGTGCTTGGATTTTATTTCCTTACCGTCGTATTCTTTAATTACCTTAAAACTATTCTTGTAATTTCCAAATTGTTTGGGAAGACAACTATTATGCTTGCTGCTATTGGAGTTAATTGTTGTGAGATGGAATTGATTTTATTTTATTTCAGTTTATATTTCTGGATATTAATTATTTCGCGTGCATATTTATTTGATTGTGTGTTCAGTTCATAGTTTGATCACATATTGTTCTATGCATATGCAATTTATTGCTTGATTGATGCTTGAATCGAATTTAGATCGAATATTGATTATCAGAAACAACTAAGCGGGATAATTGTATGGATTAAGTGTTATCACTCTTAGGCAAAATAATTAGCAAGATAGTAATTAACAAATTAGTTATTTGTCGATCTCTATTCTTGAATGCTATTGCTAGATAATTCTTCACGATGTTGGGAATTGTTTAGTAATAAGGGTTGCATAGATGAATTTAGTTCGTGTGATTGAAATATGAGATATGAATATTTAAATTCAACGATAATTATTTAGAAATTTAGATTATTATCTTTGCATCAATTCAAGGTGGAAATCGATTCGACCAAGGTTTTCTCTAGTATTCGTTCATCTCTTATAAATTTTACGTGTTGATTTGCACGGATGTTGTTCCAGATGTTGGACAACATTCTGCACATCATCTTAAATTTGTCCTTTCTCCTAACACTGACTCCGTTTTATTAGATGTGTTTTTCTATATTTCCTACATTGCAGGTTGAAGACAATTTCGGATATTGTCAAGCGGTTGCACTGATGGAGTAAGAATAGAAAGATCATGGGTGGTTACACCAAGATCATGGAGATAGTGGTGGAGAAGTTAAAGGTTGTCCACACCTAGTGGATAGGACAATGCAGTTGGTCTTCAAGTCTATAAATAGACTGCATTGATCGACATTCAAGTTTGAGTTAAAGTGAAATCCCATTTGCTCTACTCCAAACTTAAGAGAGTAGCATTCGAGACACAACCGTGAGTGGAGTGCGAGGGTCGATGCTATGTCTATTTGTACTGGTCGAGTGTATCCCAACATTTCCTATCAGTATTGATTTTATCTTACTAGATCAAGTTTTAGGTTGAATAAGATCACTAGTTACTTGATTTAATAGATTGATTTTTGGTGTGTGATTTTTCACTACACCTTTTAGGATCTTGTAAAAGGTTCGTGTGTATCTCACTACTTGTTATAGTGATGTTATTAACCATGAGGTTCGTATAGTCTGATTATAGACTATACACAATTTTGGAAATCCTTTGCACTGCGTTTTTATACTTCCACTGTCATATGTTATTTCATATGTTTCACAACATTTTCAACAACACTCTGAAAATACACGCACACACACTTTCAGTTGGCGCCAGAGCCATAAACTTGATCACTAAGTTAAAGGTCCCATGTTTAAAGCGTGTTTTTGTAATAGATTATCCACTGACCCCTTCTTTAAAACCTCCAATTTTTGATGGATCAAATTACCCATACTGAAAACCTAAAATGCGCATGTATATTAAGTCTATAGATGAGAGAGCATGGCGTAGTGTGTTGTGTGGTTGGAATCCACCAAAGACGGTTGGTGATAATGATGGTGAATCACAAGTAAAAAAAGGATATTGATTGGTCCAATGATGAATGCACATCGACCAATTTCAATTCTAAAGCCCTTAATGCGATTTTTACTGCTACTGATGTTTCTATGTTTAAACTGATATCTAACTGTGTTTCTTCTAGGGATGCATGGGAAATATTGCAGGAACATTGTGAAGGATCAGAAAGTGTTCGAAGAACTAGACTCAGAATGTTGGGAACCAAGTTTGAAAACTTGAAGATGAAAGGTGATGAGAACATTTCATCATACAATGAAAGGATAAGTGAGATTGCTAATGAGTCACACTCACGTGGTGATCCAATTTCCAACACTCGGTTAGTTAATAAGATACTAAGAACTGTTCCTAAACGATTTGATGCTAAAATATTTGCAATAGAAGAGGCTAAGAACATTGATTTGTTGAGTCAAAATGAGTTTATACGTATTTTGAAAACCTATGAGATTAACTCAAATACGTTAGATGATGATAAACATGAGAAAGATAAAGACAAGAAAGTACTTGCTTATAGAGGTGAAACTTATGATAATGTTGGTAAACATCCTTATGTTACTGAAGTTGATTCTGATGATGATGTTTCTGATTTATGTAATGAAAATATTTTTGAACAATTTGCTCTTATCACTAAGCAATTCAAATCTTTTTTTAAAGGAAAGTTCAGAAGACCAAATGGTCAATTTCAATCAAAGGATAAGTTTAACCAAAACTCTTCTCCATCTGATAAAAAGCTTGTTCCAAGCCAGTCTTCCAGTTTCAATCAACCTAGACAATTCAATAAGGATAACAAGTTTAAATATGATCCTGAGTACAGGAAAAAGGTTAAATGTGATGCATGTTCTGAATATGGTCATTATGTTAATGAATGTGCTAATACTATGCTCAAGAAGAAGATGGACTTTAATGCTACCTTAAGTGATGATTCTGATGATGAACTGATTCTAGTAAATGTGAACTAAGTGTTATGTCTGCTATAATAGTTTATGATGATACATTTGATGGTGATCTCGATGATTATTGGCCTGAAGTAGATTCAGATGTTCATACAACATCTGAAACAACATTCTGTCAATATAACTTTGAGATTAACTATTTTGCTGGAACTATTATGAATGCTGAAACATCAAAATCTGCTGATTGTGACTCTGAATATCTGATGTTTAAAACCGATTTGGAAACTCAAAAACAGGTGTTGAGTTCCTTTTCTTTAGAAAATTCAGATTTGAAAGAGAATCTTTTGAAGCTTGAAGTTTTTTTAACTAGAAAAGATGTGGAAATTTCTTCTTTGAAAAATGAACTCAAGTGCACTACTCTTAATTTAAAAAAAAATTCTCCAAGCACTACTGAATTGAATGAGGCATTAATGTTGGTCCCGGTGCAAACGAGTCTTACACGTGTATGGGGGGAAATACACGTGTTCAGTGTTTTTAAAACTTTTCTTTATTGAGGTCAACTTGGGTCAGGTTGTCCTGATTATTTGGTCTTGAGAAGCACAAATTGCTCTGAGTCAAAGTCTACCTGAGACAGTGATCCTGAGCTGCTTTCAGATACCTCAGATAATCCCAACTGATCCTGAGTTTTCAGAGATCCTGAGTTGCTTGGATCAGATAACTAACTTACTGAACCCTCAGAAGAGTAAGTTCAGTTTGGTAACTATCTGTTCTAGCTACTCAGATGTGCGGAATGGTTGGCCCTAAGTTTATACTCGTTTTATGCTTTTGCTGAAAACCTTCCTTTTAATGGAATAGTGATTAGGCTGTGATTCAATTCAGATGCAACTTCAGTGGATTGATTCCAACTGAATATCAGTGAAAATATGCTTTCAAAATATATACAACAGTTAAGCAAAGTAAAACAGAAAGCAAAGAACACAGCAAGTTATAGTGGTTCAGAGACTCAAGCTCCTACGTCCACTCTCTCTGATCTCTTCAGAGAAATTCACTAATCACTTCCTGTTGGGAAATTTATAGTTTTGATGAAAGTTCCAAAAACACATGTAATAGGACCCCGGTCAAACACATTGGTGATCGATGTTTTTATATTACCTGCTATAGGAGACCAGTTGATAATGATTGTATAGAACAACTGATGTAATAGATAGGTCACATATTGAGGGGGAAACTCAATATGTATAGGTCAGATCTGAAGACTCAAAGGACAGCTGATATCCGACAGGCCAGAATGCAAGACAAGAATAAAAGATCAGATCGATCTGATCTAGTCAGATAACTCAGCTGAAGTCATGAAGCTCAAACTCAGAATACTCGAAGATCAGATGACTTCCAGATGATCAGACCAGAAGACCTACATCAGCCGAGTCTGCTAGTTGAAGCTAAGTCAACCAGCACCAGAAGACTCCATCATGTAGATCGGTTCCAGATCGGTCGTCACTCACCGGTGAAATCTGATGTCTCACCTAATCATACGTCGATGATCTGAACAAGAAGAATGTCAAGCTTAGTTGGAAGAACAACACTGAAAAGTGAGTCTGCTATCCAATAAGAACAAGACACGTATGATCGGAGCCGGCAATTGCGGGATTTGATGATGCTTCTCTGTAACGGCTATAAAAACACTTTTCACGCTTTCGGCCATGCCATTCCTGAAGCACATCACATCAATACTGCAAGTCTACCAAATATAGCCTGAAATTCAAATTGCTCTCCAACGGCTCTTTGATTTCAAGGTCTATAAATATGGGATCACACTTTAGAGTGAAACATATACGCGGAAAACAAAAACGCTGAACAATCAAGAAGCTCAAGCTAATATCTGATTTCCGCACGAAGAACACGATCAAGAAGATTATTTTTATTAAGTGTTCATCCCATAAGTTCTTAACATAGAAATCTTTTCATCGGGTTAGTTATAGTCGCTTTATCTGCAAGAAAAGATTTCATAGTTGGAACCAAAACAATCTTACCCAAACCCCAAGTTAGGTTAAGTTGTTTAGCAAGATTTCGGACTAGGGTTTCTAGTTCGATCTCAGGGGATCGGTTGAGTGTGAACTCTTTAAACATCTAGTTGGTGTCTTGTGTTGGACTTACACATAAAAACAAAGTCCAGTTGGTTAAGTAGGTGCCCCTTGTGATAGGGAAGAGTGGGCGTGGGGATCGGGTTTGTCCGAACAACTATAAATCTTGTGTGCCTTTATCGCTTTGATTAGCGATTACACAATCGCACACAACCTTTAAAGCGCATACATATTCCAAGTTGAGATCGATTAAAAGGTTAACTTTTCGATTAAAAGGTTAACTTTGGAATCGATTTATCAAAACGGTTTTTCACACGGGTAAAACTTAAGCTTCGCGACACATCGTTAAAATGATAGTTACCGAATCGATCCGCCTTGAGCGATCGATAAGTTGATTATCGACCAAACCGATTCACTTTCGACTCGATCGGGCTAAGCGCCCTCACACCGATCTGCACAAAAAGTTTTCGAAGTCTATTCACCCCTCCCCTCTAGACTTACGCCTCACTAAACCCGATTCGGGACCTACAAGTGGTATCGAGCGGTTGGTTCTACGGACTAATCGACTTCGTGTATCATCGATTCTTGAGGAAGAATCTTTGTGGTCAATCGAATCGATCCAAAAACCGTTTTAAAACTCATTCATTTTCCAAAATCTTTCGGATGGATAACACCTCGGTATGTATCATGATCCGCCGAAGTTCTCAATCGATGAGTATCGCAGATGGGCCATATATATGTCCAACCATCTAGGCTCGATCGGTGGCGAGAATGATGGAAGTCATCGAAGAGGACCCATCATCATTTATTACGACAACCCTGCGGATGGAGGAGATCCGGACTTTGCCCCGGGAAGTCTTGTACGAAAAAGCCCAGCCTTGATGGATGCAGAGGAAAGGAAACTGCATACTCTAGATACTATTGCAAGGCATATTATCATGAAAACAATGGATAAGGTCACCAAGGAAAAGATTAAGTATCTCAAATCTGCGAAAGCAATGTGGGATACTCTGGCTGAGATATGCGAGGGAAATGAACAGATAAAAGACAGCCGTCTACAAGCCGAACTGGTGAAGTTCGAGAAACCAAGATCTTTTCAATTGAAACCATCAACGAACTCGATGGAAGAATTACAATGTCTATAAACAAGCTTCGAGAACTTGGTAGAGATGTCGATAAAGATATCAACTACAAAATCCTAAGGTCTCTCACCAAGAAGTGGGATATGAAGGTCCACGGTAATCAAGGATTGCCAAGACATTTCAAAAATGAAGCCAAGTAGCTTGTTCTTGAGCCTTAAAGCTCACGAGTTCGATTTGATTGAGAGAGGACAAGCTGATGAAGATGAGGTGCCCGCTGAAGCCTCAACTTCAAAATCAGTTGCTTTTAAGGCAACCAGCAGCAGAACGAAGGCCAACGAACCTATTGGGAACATAATGAGTCAAAAGAGCAGACGCTTCGCTACCAGAAGCTTGAGAAGTCAAACGTCCAACTTGGTAAGATTTCAAGGATTTATCAATAGCCGAGGACGAGATAGGAGATCGGACAACAGATCTCGAGAAGAACTTATCGATGATCGGAGGGATCACAGAGATGAAAGGAAAAGAGATAGTCGACGGAGGAAGGAAGAGATAATCAATCGATGAAGAAGCTCGATTTACTATCGAAAGGAAGTCACCGATAGGTCATCTGAGACGGAGTGATTCACCTTGAAGGAAAGGTTGATTGGATCAAGGAGCGGCGTGCTTCAACCGTGAGGAGAAGCAGTCACTATAGCGCAGAACGCCTGCACTGACGCCAAGAGAAAGGGAAGAAAAGAGGAACGTAAGAGAGCAACGTTATAGGACGAAAGAGCCATGGTTGCGACACGTCAGAATCGACGATTCCTATCGCCCTCCGAGGACTCTGGATACTCCTCTGTAGAAGACTTCGGCCGATCGTGATCTTTGTTGACTTCTATGAAAATGAAGATCGATATTCTCTTGGGACGATGATGAGATCTCGACTGATGGCGGGGAGGACAATCTGAGGTAACCTCCAAACCTACTTTCGTTCTCTTCTACACCGCTATCATTAGCACACTGCTGGGGAGATTGACTGCTTGACTCTACTCCGAGCAATTGCTTGAGGATCTCTCCAATGCAAGAGACACTTATGCTATAGTGGAAATTTGAAAATGATAGTCGAGGACCAAAAATAATCACTTGCTAAAGAAAATGATCTCAATAAAGCCTCCGAACTTAGATCAATTAAATCTTTCGAAGGCAACCGAGGAATTTAAAATTCTCGAAGTTAAAGCTTCGATCGGGAGAGAAGCAGATCAAAGATCGGTGGCAATTAACAAACAACAAAGTCGATGACTTCAAAATCCCGCAAGCAAAATTCGATGAGTTGTTCCAAAAGCATGAAAGTCTAAAATCATCGAGGATAATCTGCGTAAGAAAATAGAGGTTTTTCAAAATCATCTAAAACCGTTCAAGACATGAACACCTATTTTTGAACAACGATTAATAAGAAGGACTTGGCTATGAGAACCCTTCCACATCCTCAAAAGCCCGACCGATTCATCTCAAAAAGGTGTAATCGACGAGTTTAAACAAAGATACACCAAAAGCCAAACATGTATCTAATAAGGAAAAAAGACCGGTTGAGCGGGTAAAGGCGGTGCACAACCAAAAAGGAACAAAAATGGACCCTAATCGGTAAAGCATTAGCGAGGAATCAACGAGAAGAACCCAGTTCTTACGAAGAAACCTCAACCTAATCAACGGATCGAGAATCGAAAAAGACAACTGTAAAAGGGAAGTACAATCTGAGACCCAATCAAGGTCGGTTGCCTAATAAGCATGCTTCGGTAAACCGCAAAAACCACCTATCCGAAAAAGATATGAATCTTTTGATGGTAGCAATCGTACCTACCCCCTATAATCGAGAAATCTAGAGGTCGCTTTTTGAACCAACCACATGGATAAAAAGAAGACAAACGAAAAGATAAATTCCAAGTCTTCTAAGTCATCCAAGGTTCACACTAATAATCATACAAAAGCGAAAGCATATAAAGAGCGTATGATTATGTTGACGGTATGGGAGACAAATCGGGCCTTCGATCTAAGCGATCACAATAGAAGTGCTCTGTTTGTATGGATCCCCAAAACTAATCCTAACCCCTCGGGACCCAATCCAAAAGGGGTACCTAAAAAGCTGATCGATTCCGAGGGCAGTTCGTGGGGTCCGGCCAACAAAGGAGGTGTCCAAGCAACTATCTCGGTACATCGATAGTGGATGCTCAAGGCACATATTTGGAAGCAAACATCTCCTCGGCTCTTACATAGAACGAAAAGGCCGCGTGTACTCTTCGGTGATGATAACTTTGGTTATACCAAAGGGTTCGGAACCTTAGAGAATGATGATGTACAAATGGCGGAGTCTCGTATGTCGAAGGTCCGAAGCACAACCTATTATCGGTTTCACAATTTGCGACAACGAATTAGGTGTTGAGTTCTCGACCGATCAATGCACTATCAAGAATCGAGCCACTCAACAGATTTTTTTGCTAACTTGGTTCAAGGAAAGGGGCGATTTTACGGTGATTGGAACAATTTGCCCAAGAAATGCATGCACGATTGTCAAGAGTTCCAAAAGTAGCGGTGGCTCGGCACAAAAGAATGAGCCATCCGAACTTTAAAACTCTTAATAAGATAGCAAGGATGTCTCTAGTGGAAGGACTTCGAATGAAGTATTTTCAAAGGATCGGACATGTCTTTGCATGTCGGAAGGAAAACAAGTCAAAGCTTCATTCAAGGGAATTCCGGACCGGCATCCGCAGAAATCTTCTTGTTTGCTCCATATGGATCTATTTGGACCGATTACACGGTCGATCTCAACGGACGCCAAATATACTCGTAATCGTGGATGACTATTCCAAGTTTACGGGTTATATTCTTACATAAGAAGAATGAGGCGACAACGAAGATACCCGAAATTTGCTAAAAAGATTACAAAATGAGAAAGGGTGTCAACAGTAGTAAAAATCGATCGAGATAAAGGTATGAAATTTACGAACTCTTTTATTCTTGATTTTTGCTCTAAGTTTGGTATACAGCATGAAACATCAGCTGTAAGGACGCCACAACAAAATGGAGTAGCTGAACGGAGGAACAAAACTCTCAAAGAAGCTGCTCGCACGATGTTAGCTGAACATGCAATACCAAGCCGTTTCTGGGCAGAAGCAATCAATACTGCATGCCACACTCAGAACAGATGTCTTTTGACTAAGGCTCACTACAAAACACCCTATGAACTGTGGAAGGACAGAAAACCTCGTGTCTCTTACTTCCATGTTTTCGGGTGTAAGTGTTTCATACACAACAATGGGAAGAGTCAGTTGAAGACTTTTGAGGCCAAATCAGATGAGGGTATATTTCTAGGATATTCCTCATCTAGCAAGGCTTTCAGGGTCTACAACAAACGAACCCTAGTTGTGGAAGAAACACCCCATGTAGTCTTTGATGAAGCATCTTCTGATCAAGAGAAATCGCCTCGAGAACAAGAAGTACACGATCAACTGTAAACGATGTTGAGGAAAATGGATCACCTAACGATCAAGGAAAAAGAATCGAAAAGCGTAACAATATACATTCCGGATCTAGCTGATTCACCGGATCAATCGAGATCTAAGGTACGAACAACTGTCGATGAAGAAGTCGTCTGGTGAGATAGTATCAACCGAACCATCCGGTTCGGGGAACATCTGAAGTTCCACGAAACAGACATCGGGACATGATGAGTCCAACATCACCGAGACTTGTTCTTATCAAGTGGATCATAACTCGCACCACTCTCAATCGCTAGTAATAAAATTTTATCGTAAAGCGGACGATGTTCTCCAAACCGACCATAAATCGAGCGAAGGACACGGATAACCGGTCATCCAATCGATCGATAATCGGAGACCCATCGATAAAGTTAAAACTAGACATCGATTGGTGAAAGTGCCATGTATTCTTTGTTATCTGTCTATGAAGGAACCAACAACAATAGAGGAAGCTCTACAAGACGCAATTTGGATTCTAGCCATGCGGGAGGAATGGAGCGGTTCGAGAGAAATCAAGTTTGGGGAACGGTAGATGCGGACCAAATCATCAAGGCGTTATTGGCACAAAGTGGGTCTTCAAGAACAAGAGAGATGAGAAAAATGTCATCACCGTAAATAAGGCAAGACTTGTTGCTAAGGGGTATTCACAATTAGAAGGAATTGATTATGATGAGACCTTTGCACCATTCGCCGCCTAGAAAGCCATTCGATTTATTTTCGGCATATGCTTCCCCTGAGAGGGTTCCTTTGTGTATCGGATGGACGTAAAGAGTGCATTTTTAAAGCGGGGTACTAAGCAGAGGAAGTTTATGTCGAACAACCTCCGGGCTTGAAAAAACAACCAAGTGTACCGGATTTAAGAAAAGTTCTTTATGGTTCGAAACAAGCTCCTCGAGCTTGGTATGATATACTCTCTCGGTTCTTGATCGAAAGTGGGTTCACTAAAAGGCGATGGACGAGAACCTTATTGAGAATAGAAGATGGAGAAGATATTACGATGGTTCGGATCACGTGGGCGACATCATCTTGGATCTCCTAACAAGAGTCTATGTGAAAGATTGAAAAAACCGATGCAAGGGAAATTCGAGATGTCCATGATGGGTCGGATGAATTACTTTACGGGTCTCGGTGAAGCAAAGTGCGAAGGATATTCATCGCCAACAAAAGTACCTGGGAATTTATTGGCTAAGTTTGGAGTTCAAAATTGCAAGGAAGCCAAAATTCCTATGATGAATGGATTCAAGATGGATCCAGATGAGGATGGTCAGAAAACAAATCAGAAGGAATATAGGGCTCTCATTGGATCTCTACTATACCGTTGCCCATGAGACCGGATATAACCTTCGCGATGGGTGTATGTGCGATTTCGAGCAAATCCAATGATAAGCCACCTAGAAGCAGCTAAGCGGATTCTTAAGTATCTGAAGGGGACAGTAAACCTTGGTTTATTTTACCCATCAGATGATAATCTAGTGCTTAGTGGGTATTCTGATTCTGATTATGGAGGTTGCAAGATTGATAGAAAATCCACCTCAGGAACTTGTCAGTTCTTAGGAAGTAAACTGATCTCGTGGTTTTCAAAGAAGCAGACATCAGTTGCAACATCCACTACTGAAGCAAAATATATGGCTGCAGGAAGTTTGTTGTTCCCATTTGCTGCCGGCTTAGTCGCGGTGAGGATTATAACATTGAAGCTAAGAATGTACCTATTTTACGTGTGATAATAGTCTTTATTGCAATCTTTCGAGAATCCCGTTTCTACATACAAGATGCAAGCATGTGGATGTCAGACACCATTTTATAAGAGATCATGTTGAAAAGAAGAATATCAGAATGGAAAAGATTCATACTGATATACAAAAAGCTGATATTCTAACCAAGCCACTAGCTGAGATCAGATTTAGAGAATTGTGCAATGAGCTAGGGCTTCTGGATCTTGGAGAAAATGCACCTAAAATGTTTGATGGAATGATCTCTCGAACAATTTGGTTAAGAGACTAACCAGTTGAAAGGAATCGAGTTGAGTTTGGTATCTCAAATCGATCGGAAAGATCGATCAAGGAACGATGTGAGAAATCGTCGAGTTACAAGATTATCGGGTTAAAAAATCGATCGATTTAAGGTTTATCAGATTAAAGGAAACGCTCAATTTAAAAGGAATATCTGATTAAATCAGTTGGGTTATTTTACATCTTTGTAAGTCGATTAAGCTGATATTCAACAAGCAAGATTCACAAGTGGTATTCACAAGATTAAAGCTTAAAATCGCATAAGGATACAGGAAATTTTACACAACAATGGAATAATATAACTTTTCATTGATAAAGACCCGAAGGTCAGATTACATTACGAGATACAAGTACAAAGGACCCGGAGGTCAGTACATAAGTCATAACCAAAAACCCTAAACCTATAACCCTAAACCCTCATCCTAACCCAAGTAGAGCAGGGGAGAGAGAGATTTTAAATCTGATGCTCTCATTTTCCCCCACTTAACAAGGGTGAGAGGGCTTTTAAAGAAATCTAAAAGCCGCTATTTCAAGCTAAAACCAAGTGAGCGACAATGGCCTTGATAGGATTTTTAAGCCAGGAGCCCTAAGAAAGAGTCAGTGGGCTCTCCAGCTGTTAAATGGTGAGTTGATATAGGAAGATCAGCTGTTGTCTGATGAAGACCGTATATCAAACTCACGTTCATTTTCAGACTGAGTCTGTTGATGCTCGTTACGTCATAACGATAGACACACAAGGTGCATACGGTTAGGAGAAGTGTCTTCTCGGTTACAAAGAAAAGAGGGCCGTTGCCGTGGTGGTAGAAGCTTTGCAACAATCGTATGTGAAATCTTTGATGATGACGAGAACAAAGAATAAGGGAGCAAAAGGGTTGATTTGAGAAGTGAAATCATTGAAAAAGGGGTAAAGGTGTTTTTTAGGAAGTTTCACCCAGGAAATAAGGGTTCACCAGGATACATGATTCTACAAAGAAGATAAGTATGGTGAATGGGTTATGTTGTGTAAAACAATTGGTCCAATTTATAGAGGCCAAGCAAGGGTGCAAATGCAAATTCGAGTTCTCAAAACCTTTTAGAGAAATCTGCACCAAAAGGACAGCGTGTAGGAATAACGCGATCGATAATTGGATAAATTCTGGCGGATTGACATATCGAAAGATTCAGACGATAATTACGCATGTCAAATCGCGCCGACTTAGGGAATAGAGACTACTATTCTAGACTAAGTTTTGGCGGTAACACTTATTCCAAGAATTGGATTGACTTGAGAAGAATCAGATTAGGTCAACCAAAATCGATACATCTGGTGATCGGATGAGGAAGATCGGTGAGCTTAAAAAACTCAACAAATCGGATACATCGATCTATGGGAAAAGCGAAATATCGGTTGAAGGGGAACTTCAATTGATCAAGGAGGATCAGAAGGGAAATCAGACGTATTCAAGGAAGATCAGTTGAGCTTGAAACTTCAACAAATCAGATGCAAGTGAAGAAGATCAGTTGAAAGGATCAGTTGGGAAATTTTAAAAGGATCAGTTGGGAAATTTTAAGGCTTAGGCAGAATACTAAGATCAACAAGTGAAATCAACATGGACAAGTGGTATTGACTGATTACAATATCAGTCAACCAGATACGCCTTTCTTTTCTCTTGTTCTTTGCTTATTTATCGGATCCTATCTGATATTATTTGCCTTACTGTACCAATTATCCTTGTGACGTATTCCCTGCAAATCATTTAATGCGGACGTGGGAACATGTATTAACTGCTATTAAACGTGCTTTTAAATCCAAAAGGTTTTCGTACGTGCTTTTTCCTGACCATACGATCAAAACCTCTTAATCTGGAGCGTTTAATCTATTCAAATGGTTGATCTTCCAAATCTTGTCTTCTCTTTCCCTCCTCGTCTTTATAAAGATCATCAAAAACCATACCAGAGTTTTCCATTTCACAAACTTGCGATTTATTCTCTGAAAACTCCAGATTACTTTTCTCAAATTCAAAGTGTTTTTCCTAAGTTTCAAAATCATCTTTCCGAAAAGCAGAATCTGGTAATTTATGTTTATTTGATGTATTCTTTTTAAAATCCATTGATCTTAAATGCTTTTATCATTTGTTATGCTTTGTTGTTTCTTGGTTTCCGCATATATGATGTTCTTTGTATTAATGCACAATTTTTTAACCGAATCTATCTTATCTGTAGATGATCACTCACGGTATGGGTAAAATAATGTGCAACTATGCGGAACTGGCAACAAAGATTGTGGATGATAAGTTAAATGCAGTTCAATATCACTTTCGGGATCCGGAATCCATGGAGGTCGAGCAAATTCTGAAAAGCGAGGCCTTGAGAAAATTTTTACCGCTTCGCAACTTTTGCAATCGGTGATGCAATATGAAGCACTAAATTCCTAAGGAATTTAAGAGTGAATCTGGATGCTCGGAGAAGAACTACTTTTCGGCAGTCACGGAGAAGAAATCGTAGCGAATGCGGATATAACACGTCTGTTCGGCCTACCCAAAGGGCGGATCTCTTTGCTCATTCTGAGGAGAACGAAGGTGAGTGATCGAAAAAGAGCTCTTGAAGAGAGGCCGACAAACATCATCGTCGAGGATTTGTCGGGCCAATGCTCAAGAGGAAATACCGATTGTTGTTTGACATATTGTCAAAAACAATAATGGGTATGCATTCACCCAGATGCTATTACATCGTCAAAAATCAGACAAAGATGGTCGCAATAATTGATGAAGCCAAGAACATCAATTGGCATGGGTTTTCGAAGGCCATTCTACTCCAAGAACATGATAAATTTGGAGTTGATGAGTGGAGGCGGTATTTCGAAGAAGAAGATCGGCAATCTCAACAAGGTTGCGGTTATCCTCTGAGGATAAAATGCCAAAGGCCAAATGGGACAGAATGGATCAAGTCCTATAAGGCTTTTTCTCACAGCCACTTCGGTCATTTTTGGGCCACCGAGACGATGATATCGCCAACCCCCAAAGTCAAAAAAAGAAAGGAAAAAGGCAAGAAGGCAACTTCTTTTACACGATCTTGGGCGAATCACTCGAGTGGTGAAGGCCCCTCGAGAAGGCCCATCGGATGCCCCCAAGAAGAAGAAAAGGCTGGTGAAGGCCGGAGAAGAGGCCGAAGCGAAGCAAAGCCCCCCATGACTCGATGCTAGAAGATGAGTCGGATGAAGAAGGAGCTTGAAACAATCTGTTGCACCACAAAAATCGGGTGAAGCATCGACAGGCGAGTTTTCTGCCGAAGCTTCGCCCGGATCATTCGAGGAAGAAGCACAAGCCGTTCGATCTCCTTCTCCTCCAGCTCCGGAAAGTGATTCACCACTCGGACTAACGGCTCTTTGAAAGCATGTCTCTCCTATTCTTCCCCTGCTTGCGCGAACTGAAACAACATCGGTTCGAGAACCGGAAAAGCTTACCTAATGTGGAACCCGAAGCACTGCTTCCACAATGAGAACCTCTGCTGGTCGAACCAATCGGCCATCTTCCTTTGCTCAAGCACAACGGAACCTTCCACATCTCATCAAATTGAATCTGGACCAACAATTCACGAGTCGGATCAACAAAGATCATAAGCGGGAAATTGATCGAATGCGAATCGAAGAGAAATTGATGAGTTGTATCGAGCCCGGGTCACCCAACCCGCCATAAGAGAGGAAGTTTTGGAGATCCTCACTGGAGAGATCTTGATTAAAAAGCTTCTCGGACTTTATAATAATTATTGAGCAGATGGGCGGGTGCGGATGAGTTTGCAGACTTGATTTTGACATGAGGAAATCTGCTAAAGTGGGATCACCGGTGAGGTGATAAGCGCTAAAAATCTGTTAAAGCTCGATCCACGAGGAAGCTAGGGTTGCGGAGCATTTAATCGAGAGGCTCACGACAAAGCTCTCAAGCAGATGCCATCATGAAGGATCTGAGGCTGCCGCGATGATAGTGGGGTGGTGCTGCAGTTCGACCAACCAACTTTGGAGGCACAAACAATCGAACCGAGATCAAGTGACACCCAACATTCCAACATCACACGCCACTATCTTGATCAACTTCAGAGATCAAATCTTGTCTCAAAGATCTCCGAAAAGAAGAAGTTGAGGGATCGATAGGCGATCAAAGGCGATTGCCATCAAAGAAATAACAGATCAAAGGGAATTGGCTATTTCCCATATTGGGGCAATCAAAGATCAGTTCTCTCAAAGCAGGTTCCACTGCGTACCGAATCGATAAAGACCGTTGATGCCAAACCGACTCGGTGGATAAACAACAAGTTTCTTTTCGATGCTCAATTTGACAAGCTAGAATTTGATGAAAGAGAAACTTGACAAGTTCGATTAAAACACTCTCTTTGCCATGGAATCTGTCAAGATCGAAGCCGATATCGACGATTCAAAATCTAAGCTGCTCAAACTCAAGGCATATCATTGCGAGATCTCAACAAGTCGATCGCGATCAACTTTGGTTCTCGACCTCCACCTCACTACTCTTTTTTGATCAAACCAAAAGGGGAAGGACGAATCGAGAAACCAATCGACATAATGAGTGCATGGACATCAAAAACTTCGACCGAGATAGTCAAAAGAAGCACAACCAGCCGACATCTTTGCTGAAAAGATGTCCAAAGAGCGGAATAGTGAAGAAGCCGAAAAAAGCCAAGAAGAAAGAAAGGCGTAAAAAAATGGCAGAGGCGTAAAATCTGAACAAGAAATTCGGATCGAGAGTGAAGAAAGGAAGAAATTTGGAAAATATCGTAACCGCAAAATTTGCCAAACAAGAGTTGATGAGATCATCCCAAAAAACTGCTGCAAGATGCTAAGAAATTTGAGGAATGGAATAAGATCGAGTGAATGGCTACGGATGCCTTTGTTCTTAATCTTGTTCCACAAGAAGAATCTCGATGAAGAATTCCTCAAGTTGGTTAGAGAATAAATACCCGGATTTTTTAAAAGTATCTCGGAGAATGAGGCCAAGCTTATCAGCGTAAAAATAACTTCGCCAAGAGTATGATCTGTTGGAGTACTCGAAGAAGGCGGATGGCTCATTTGATGGTGGCATTTCAAAGATTCTATTTTGACATCCCGCATGTGAGCATAAATAATCGATCCTCAGCAGATGATGATGTCAAATGGAAACTTTATCGATTTTCAACGTACCCCAAGATCAAAAGAGATGCGGAAGGATACAAGCCTAAAAGAGTGAAGAATCGGAAGACTACTCGGGATCGCTGCTCTTATTTTCAAACTTTTACGATGTAACATGTAATCATCATTCTTTAATGAGAAAAGTTTATTTTTTCGATCCTAAGACAAAGTCTCATTGTCTTCGATTATATGCTCTTAACTATTCTATTTTTTATCAATGTATTTGGTTTCTCAAAGTGTTTTGGTTTTCATCAAAAGGGGGAAATTGTTGGGAAATTTATAGTTTTGATGAAAGTTCCAAAAACACATGTAATAGGACCCGATCGGACACATTAGGTGGTGATGTTTATATTACACGCTATAGGAGAGACCAAAGTTGATAATGATTGTATAGAACAACCGATATAATAGATAGGTCACATATTGAGGGGAAACTCAATATGTATAGGTCGAATCTGAAGACTCAAGGGCGGTGATATCAAGCGGGCGGAATGCAAGACAAGAATAAAAGATCGGATCGATCGATCTAGTCGGATAACAATTTGAAGTCATGAAGCTCAAACTCGAATACTTCGAAGATCGGATGACTTCCGGATGATCGGACGGAAGACCTACATCGGTAAGAGTCGCTAGTTGAAGCTAAGTCAACCCGGCACGAAGACTCCATCATGTAGACGATCGATTCGATTTGATCGGTCACTCACCAGTGAAATCGATGTCTCACCTAATCATCGTCGATGATCCGAAACAAGAAGAATGTCAAGCTTAGTTGGAAGAACAACTTTGAAAAAGTGAGTACGCTATCAATAAGAACAAGACACGTATGATCGGGCCGAAGAATTGCGGGATTTGATGATGCTTTCTGTGCTTGGCTATAAAAAACACTTTTCACGCTTTTCGGCCATGCCATTCCCGAAGCACATCACATCAAATCTGCAAGTCTACCAAATATAGCCTGAAATTCAAATTGCTCTCCAACGGCTCTTTGATTTCAAGGTCTATAAATATGGGATCACACTTTAGAGTGAAACATATCTGTGAAAACAAAAATTTGAACAATCAAGAAGCTCAAGCTAATATCGATTTCCTTACGAAGAACACGATCAAGAAGATTATTTTTATTAAGTGTTCATCCCATAAGTTCTTATCATAGAAATCTTTTCATCTAGTTGTTAATTTGGTTATCACATAAGAAAAGATTTCATAGTTGGAACCAAAACAATCTTACCCAAACCCCCAAGTTAGGTTAAGTTGTTTAGCAAGATTCAGGACTAGGGTTTCTAGTTCGATCTACGGGATCGGTTGAGTGTGAACTCTTTAAACATCTAGTTGGTGTCTTGTGTTGGACTTACACATAAAACAAAAAGTCCAGTTGGTTAAGTAGGTGCCCCTTGTGATAGGGAAGAGTGGGCGTGACTGGTTTGTCGAACCACTATAAATCTTGTGTGCCTTTATCGCTTTGATTAGCGATTACACAATCGCACACAACCTTTAAAAGCGCATACATATTCCAAGTTGAGATCGATTAGCACCAAGCTTCGATCGATCATACTTGACACTTGATCGGATCTTGATTAAAAGGTTAACTTTGGAATCGATTTATCAAAAGCGGTTTTTCACACGGGTAAAACTTAAGCTTCGCGACACATCAGTTAAAGCGATAGTTACCGAATCGATCCGCCTTCAGCGTCGATAAGTTGATTATCATTGGTGATTCACTTCACTCGATCGAAGCAAGATCCGCCTCACACTTTGATAAGGATGCACAAAAAAAGTTTTCGTAAGTCTATTCACCCCTCCCCTCTAGAATTCTGCCCTCACTAAACCCATTCGGGACCTACACTTCCTAAGGCTTTCTGACTACCTCTGTAGTTTACTAACCTTTCTAATTTTGAGCTTTCGACTACCTCATGGTTTACTAACTCAAAACTCACACAATCTTTCCGGCTCATCCAAGATAGATTACTCACTTCTTCTCTAGAGCTTTTACGACTACCTCAATGTAGTTTACTAACTCTTTACAACTCCAATCTCACCAACAATCACACTCAAACTACCTTACAAAGGGTTTGGGGTTTCTTGGTTGGTTTTCAACTAGGATGAGATATCCTTTACAATAAAGAACAATGCAAAGGCTAGGATATCTCGACTAAGCTTTGGATATATCTTATCAAGCTAGGCTTAGTGGAATGAGCCCTCTTGATTTAAAGCACTTGGGAAATTCTTGGTTTTCGAGTGCTTCAACTTTGCAATAATAAGTTTGAGCTCTTGAGTTGCTTACAAATTTCCGTAACCTTACAATGTAGAGGGTCACAAGTATTTATAGGCATACACCAAGGTCACTCTTGAAAAACTATCCGATTGGAAGAGATAGCCCGTGAGTTTCCTCTTATGGTGTGTGATGAGCGGCTATATATAGGGTTTGAGACTCCCTAGCACGTTTTTAGGCAATAACCTTTCATGTGTTTTATCGGGTCAACACTTTTTGCGATCTGGAACTTAGTACTTCGACATCTTTTTTGACCTATCATTTGTCGATTAATCGATAATGTCAGATCTTTTCTTCTTCTTTTTTGAATTTTGTCTCGGTTAAAGGTAGATAACTTCAGCGGCTCTTTTTGGTTACATTCTCGAAAAGTGATATAACCTTAACAACACTTTGTCTTAGTTCCTTTTATGCGCATTTGAATGTCTTGAGCAATATCTATTTTTCTAAGGAATCGCGTCTTTCTCGATGAATTGCATCCTTGGATAGATATTTTTGGAGGTGCCTCGGAACATTCATGTTTATCTTGAGCATTTAGTACATTCTTTTGAGTCTTGATTAATTCTTGTGCCTTGATATTCTTTAGTCTTGATCTTATGTCTTACGAGTCTTGAGTCTTGAGATCTTCGAGTCTTGGGTCTTGAGCCTTGAGTCTTACAGTCTTTAGGGTCTTACGAGTCTTGAAGGTCTTGAGTCTTGAGGTCTTGAGCCTTGAGTCTTCTAAGTCTTGAGTCTTAGTCTTAGTCTTGAGTCCTCGGGGTCTTGAGTCTTCGGATATCTTGGTGATATCTTTGAGTCTTAATCTGAGTCTCTCGGTTTCATCTTTGAGTCTTGATTTCTTAGTTTCTCTTTGAGTCTTGATTTCTCGGTTTCTCTTTTGAAACTTGAAACTTGATTTCATCTTGAAACCGGTTTCTTGAAACTTCTTGAGTTCTTCAGAACCTATCAGAATCTAACTTGATCTATATCTGCTGACTATACATTTTGCAGATAACATCCCGAATACTCTAAAAACTGAATCCTGACTCAACTATCAAGATTATCCTGAACATGTCATACTCAGGGGTTTTGGGATCTAATCAAAATCAATCTTTATTAAATTCATCTCCCAACAATTTCCCCCTTTTTGATGATGCCAAAACCTATCTTGTTACAAAATACTTAACCTATACTCAGGTTTCAGTTTTCCTATTACAAGATTGGTTATAACTCCCAACAATTTTCAATTCATAATGAGTCTCCCAACACTTTCTTCAGTAATGAATCTCTCAAAAGATTCATCACTAAACAATTAATCTTAGAGACAACATACATGCATATCAAAAGTAAAAGACATGAAAATAAGATAATGAGATATTATCTTTTGAGCATAAATGATAAGGTTTCATTGATGATAGGTAGACAGTTACAAGTTACAATGAATCTTATCTAAAAAACAAGATCAAAAAGATAAAAAAGATAAAGGATTACATGAATCTTCTGAGTCTTCATCTTCAGTCTTCTTTTGCTCTTCTGCTCTGGCTCTTCAGCTCCGATCTTCTTCCACCTCATCAACAGGCACTTCGAGGTTGAACATTCCATAATATCTTCTTTTCAGCGCATCTCTTTCTTTAATGATATCAGGATTGTTCCCTGTCAGGCCCAACTGAATGGCGTACTGGGAAATTTCTTGAGCAATGGCTTTCTCATTCACACAGCCATTCTCCAGCCTGGGAGGAGGGTACGAGCATGGACCAGGGGCGGTTATCTGCACCTTTCCTTCATCCGCAAGATTTATCCAGACTTGAAGATATTTAGGATAGAAGGTTAGGAGATAGTCGATGAAAGACTCATTGGGATCTGAGCTCTCCCCTCTCCATTCTCTGAGCACATCATAATAGAACCAAAAAGTTCTCTTAATTTCTTCCCATGCATCGTTGAGCTGGATAGGCATCCACTTGTCAACATGTGGCCATTTCTGAGCTTTTGTGCTCCCTCTCCTCTTGCTTGCAAATCTTTTGAAACCACTCCTTCTTTTCTGCTCTTCTTCCTTCTTCTTTCTGATCACGGGCACACTAGAAATAGAAGCAGCAATTTTCTTTGCTTGTACAATTTGGAGTGTTTTCAGAGCACTTCTTGTATTGAAGACCTTCTTCTGTGGCTCAACCTCAGATTCTTCAATATCCTGAATCAGCTTTCTCTGAACTGGCTTAGAAGCCTTTGCTCTTTTGCCCTCAGGCTCTTCCATCGCCACAACCTTTCTCTTGATGGGCAAATTTGCTCCAGCTTGGCTTGTACCAATTCTTCCTCTATCACTCAGTTTCTCTATAGCAACTTCTTGCATTGTTTCTCCTGAAACCTGAGTGTAGACTGACTTCTCCACCTTCTTAAACTTCAGCTTCTCAGTGGCCTCGATTTCCTTCATGGCTTCGGCAACGATTTTCTTTTCAGCTTCTTTGATCATTTTACCTTTCAGAGTTTGATCCAATAACTTTCTGAGATCAGCTCCGGGTCTTTCCCCGTTCTTGGATCCATACTCTGGTAGAAGCCTGGAGAGTGATGTGTCCATATGATATTGCTCTTTACTGACACTACGCACCTCCCCTGCCAACTGATCTTGCTCCTCCTCGAGCCTCCTAAGGTGGTTCTTCGCCACTGAGAATTCTTCAGACAGATGAGCAAATTGGCTAGAGAGAGCTTCCTTGAACATATCTGTCATCTTTTTCCTCAACAGCATTCTTTACCAGCATCTCATTCTTCTCTGCCAATTTAGCTTCTAGAATTTTAGTCAGCTCCTGATGCTTCTGCTTCAGCTCTTCTTTAAGCTCAGCCTTGACCCCCTCCATCTTCTCTTCCAATTTTCCTTCCATGGAGGTTAGCTTCTCTGTCATAGAGGTCTGAAGTTGCACCAGTTCTGAAGAAGAACTCAAGCTTTCAATCTTCTGAGTTTGGCTGGCCAATACCTCCTCCATCTGAGCAACTTTGTTCAGGATTGTCTCAACCTTCTCTAACTTCTCCATCACCAGGGTGAGATCAATCTCAGGAGCATATCTGATTTGCTGTGTCTCCTGAGCTGGCTGTTCATCCTGAGTCTCAGTCTGAACCTGAGCTTTAGTCTGAACTGGGGTTTCACCCTGAGCTTGGGTGTCCACCTGAGCCTCAGTCTGCATATCAGACATTACATATTTAAAGATAGGTACTTCAGTAATCCTGTCATAATTGTTAATAGTGCCAAAAGTTACCTGAAGGCTAACTTCAGGCTGAGGATGTTCGACAGCAGCCTTTTCAGCATCAGTTGAGTCTTTCTCCTTCTGAGATTGACTCTCATCATCCCCTTGTTGGTCCCCATCCTGAGATTTGTCTTTGGAGCTCGGGGCACCAACTTCAGCATTCCTCCTCTCAGCCACTTTCCTCTTAACTAGCTCATCAAAGTCTGAGATTTTCATCCTGAGCTTAGATTTTCTGAATCCTGAGAATTTAGTGAGAAAAGTTGTTTCCTCGTTCCATCAGTCTTCGCCTCTGAATGAAGCTATGTTGAGAATCTCTGGAAGAGTCTGGTTGAGGATGAAGACCGTTGACCTCAATCTGAAGAAGATGTCTTGGAGGTCAGGGAATGAGCTCAGCTCAGGGTAGCGGTCAAGTATGAACCGTTCCCCCTTGCTTCGCCATTCAGTCTCTTCAGCTTCACCTTTCTTGAGCATCGGGCTCTCAGGTTCAGTGGAAAGATCTGCTGAAGGATCAAGCAATAATTCACTCAGGAGCTCATCAAAATTCATCGGCTCCTGAGGCTCAGCAAATTCTGAGGTTTGGGCAGGCAGCTCCTCAGTCTGAATATGACTTGGTTCTGAGGTCTGAGCTGGTGCCTCCTCAGTGGGAATTTCAGTTTGCTCTGAGAACTGAGTGGACACTTCCTCAACAGGAATCTGAGCATCTTCTGCGGTCTGAGCCGGCACTTCCTCAGAGGGAATCTGAACATTCTCTGAGGTCTGAGGTCCTTGGAATATTTCTTGAGAGAACTTATCAGAACTAAGCGACGTCTCAAGAACCTCAGAGAAGACTTGCTCCTCAGTTTGATCCTGTGCCTTTGAGATAGCCTGAGCCAATACATGTAAAGGCGATTTCTGAGCAGTTTGGCTCTCAGGCTGAATCTCCTCCTCATCATCAGTGAGAACCACCATTCTCTTGCACTTTGGAGCGAGAGTCTTTTGCTTCTTCAATTTTTCACCCTGCTCCTTCTTGGCTTCCAACAAAACCTTCATCCTGGTTTGTTGGGTTTCTTCTGCAGCAGCAGCAACTGGTGATTCCACTTTCTTCTCTTTCTTCCCTTTGATGGTCCTCTTTGTAGCAATGGGCTTGAACTTTACTTTGGACTTAGGGAAAGGAGTAGAGTTGGCAAAGATGTCCTCCTCCTCTCGGCACATCTCCAAAATGAAAGCAATTTTGGTGGCATGGAGGATCTTGCCTTTGATCGATATAGAGCCATCCTCCTTTTTTATGACCTTGGCTTGCTCACTCACCACCTTGATCAGATACTTCAGCCATTTGAAATCCTTGGTGGGTGAGTCCTCAATCACCGCCATCAGTCGGAGTTTGGGAGTGCTAATCTGCTCAAAGCTTCCAGATCGACTCATTATACACTTGCTCACTATATCCATCAATACTCTGTATTTAGGCTTTAAATGCCTCTTATGTAAGGTCGCCTCAAACTTAACAGGATTCTCAGCTATCCTATCAAGATACTCTTGCTCTCGACCTAACATATACACAGAGTGATCATCTCCCCTATCGCACAACTCAAAAACGGCGTTTAAATTCTTGGGAATAATATACAGCTCTCGAACAAAATCTACAAACTTCAAAGAATGTTCAAGATGCGAAACAGAAATCTTGGATTCTATACAATCATCCTCATTTATTTCCATATTAGCGACGAACTCTATTACCTCGCGAGTATACTCCGCCTTCGGTCGATTTGCGACTAGATTCGTCAGTTTTGCCAGACGAATCAAGTGGAGCGCCTCTTCTTCATGCTTGGCGTTTGAAGTACTCTCCAGAGAAACCACGTATTCATACCATGGCTTATTTGTTTCGGCCAATCTGTCGAATATGGTAGGAGTCATTTTGGGAATTTTTGAGGTTAGGGTTTGAGCGATGAAGCTTTTCTGGGTAAAGGGAATTTTGATTTTGTAGAGGATTTTGGGGAATGAGGGTTTGTAAAAAAATGGCTTGAAATGGCTTCTCAAGGGATATATATCGTGAGATCGTGGGAAGTCGTACCGGTTTGGTGAAAAACAATGGTTGAGATTAATCCTCGATTAATCGGGTATGTGAAAGGTCGATCTTCCGAAAAGTAAGCCGCCACTTTATCCTAATTGGTGAATAAATGTAACATAGCATTTAATGACTGTTGACCTTCTTTGGAATTTCAAAGATCCCGCCCAAAACATTCTTCAGGTGTTTTGTATTTATTGCAAATGATTACTGAGTTTCACTTAAGCAATAAATGAGTCGCATGAGTCATTACTTCTTCAGACTAATTTTCCTCTATTAGTCTTACTGAGTATTGACCTTGATAAAATGTCAAGATGATATCGAGTCTTGAATGGGTTCAATATGCTCTTGAAATCTTGACCTTGAAAGATACCGAGTTTCACGAGACTCGATTCAAAGATTTTCAATTTTATCCTGAGTTTCTCAGTAGAAATATGAGAAAACTTCATGCATCTGAAAACCTTCAATTTTTCAGATTTACTCTATACACCTGGATCTAACATCCCTAATTCAACTGATAGTTCATGAAATCTTGATTCAGCCAAAGGTTTAGTCAAGATATCGACCGCTTATCAAGTATGAATTTTCTCAATCTCGATGTCCTTTTTCTCGACATGATCTCGATGAAGTGATGTCGATATCCACATGCTTGCATCGGTGTGCAATCGATTTTTGTGAAATAGCAATGGCACTATTATTGTCACAAAATATTGGTACTTCATTGGCTACAACTTTATAATCCCTTAATTGTTGTGCGAGCCAAAGAATTCGAAAGCACAACAGACTTCTGCGACCATGTATTCAACTTCAAGAAGATGGTTGCTCTTGAGGTCTTTTCTTCGAAAACCAAGATATCACTTACTTCCAAGAAATTGACAAGTTCTGTGGTGGACTTCGTCAATTCTACAACCTCCATAATCGACATCCCGAGTAACCAATTAATTCAAGGTTATCATCAATTTGGATACCACAATCCTCTATTCACTTTGTGCCCTTAAGATACTTCAAGATATCTTTTTGGCGACCTCCATGTGACTAGCCTTAGGATTAGCTTGGTATCTTGCACATATCCCAACAACAAATGTTATATCCGCCTACTTGTTTGTGAGATAGAGCAATGATCCAATGATTCCTCTATAATCAAAAGATGACTTATCGATTTGCCCGTAATCAAGATCCATCTTGTAGTTAGTATTCATGGGAATCCTAAGCGCATTGCGGTCTATTACACCATATTTGGCAATCGGATCTCGGTGTACTTTGCACGGTTGATGAAGATTCCTTCCTTTGATTGTTTCACTTGAAGACCTAGAAAGAAATTCATCTCCCCATCATAGACATCTCAAATTTGTCTTTCATCGATTAGAAAACTTTTCACACAACTGATGATTTGGGGATCCAAAAATGATGTCATCAACATATATCTGAACTAGTAAGATATCTTCCCCATATTCTATCCTGAACAAGGTTCAATCAACAGTTCCTTTGACAAAACCGTGGTCAGTAAGAAACTGAGAAAGAGTATCATACCATGCTCGGGGTGCTTGCTTAAGACCATACAAGGCTTTTCTGAGCCTGTAAACTTGGTCATTCATGCGAAACCGAGGAGGTTGTTCCACATAAACCTCTTCTTTAAGCACACCGCTCGTAAATGCACTTTTCACATCCATTTGATAGACTGTGAACTTCATGTGGGCAGCATATGCAAGAAACAATCTGATGGCTTCTAGCCTTGCAACAGGTGCAAAGGTTTCATCATAATCCAAGCCTTCTTCTTGGGAATAACCTTGTTCAACTAGCCTTGCTTTGTTTCTTACAACGTTGTTGTTCTCATCTCTTTTATTCATAAATACCCACTTGGTTCCAATAACATTGTGCCTTTCAGGCCTATCCACTAGCTCCCATACTTCATTCCTTGAGAATTGATTCAGCTCATCTTGCATAGCAGTAATCCAATGAGAATCTTGTAGAGCTTCTTCAATCTCAGTAGGCTCTTTCTCTGATAGGAAGCAGCAGAATAGTGCACTCTCACCATGGAACCTTCTTGTTTTGACACCTTCAGTTAGATCACCCACAATCTGACTTGTAGGATGACTATATAACCATCTTCTTCTAGATGTTCCCCCTTCAATAGTATCCTCAACATTTGAAATGTTAGGTTCAGTTAGTTCAATAAACTCAGGGAACAACAGAAAAGGAGAAAGGGAATCATCTTCCTCAGGGGAAATTCTATTCAGAACATTGTCAGAGACATTTGTTCCCCTTTGGTTGATAGATTCAGAATTTGCCTCAGTTGTGACCACATCTTCATTGGCATCACATACCTGAGTCTGAACTGGTGTCTGTTCAGATTGGTCACCTTTGGTGTGTTGGCTTTCCTGAGTCTCACCATCCTGAGTTCCATCCTGAACTTCTTTATCTGAGTCTGAGTCACTCCAATCATAGAAAGTGACTGACTTCTTCTTTTCGAGTTCGATTGGATGATTTGTCATTCTTTTTCGGGCTTAATCTGGTGATCCTCTTGGTCGGTTCTTAAGCATCATGTTCTGTTTCTTCCGAACACAAGTAGATTCATCAAAAAAACAACATGAGGTGTTTCCTCCACAATAAGAGTCCTACGGTTGTAAACTCGAAAGCTTCTTGACTTGAGAATATCCTAAGAATATTCCTTCATCGACTTTGCTATCAAATTTTTTCAACCTGATCTTTACCATTATTGTGTATGAAACACTTGCAACCAAACACACGAAAAGAAAAAACAAACAAGAGGCTTCCTTTCATTCCAAAGCTCGTAGGGTGTTTTGCCTTGACTCTTGGTCAGCATGGATCTGTTTTGTGAATAGCATGCAGTGTTGACAGCTTCAGCCCAAAATCTTTTAGGAATATCAGCTTCAGCTATCATTGTCCTTGCAGCTTCTTTTAGAGTCATGTTCCTTCTTTCAGCAACACCATTTTGTTGAGGGGTCCTTGCAGCTGATGTTTCATGAGTAATTCCATTTGCTGCACAATAATCAGATATAATATAGTTTATAAATTCAGTTCCCTTGTCAGATCTGATTTTGACCACACTCAGATTTTTCTCAATACTGAGCCTTTTCAGTAACTTAGGCAGTTTTATCTGAGTCTCTTTCTTACTGAGTAAGAATATGACCCAAGTATATCTTGAGTAGTCATCAACTACTACTAGTGTGTATTTCCTGCCATTAGTGCTCACTGGTGTTATTGGACCAAAAAGATCCATATGCAACAACTGAAGTATTCTCTCAGTAGAAACATCTACTTTGCTTTTAAATGATGCTTTAATTTGTTTCCCTTTTTGGCACGCATCACAAATATGTTCCTTACTGAACACTTCATTAGGCAACCTTCTCACAAGAGCTAATCTTGCAAGCTTATTCAGGGTTTTGAAATTCAGGTGATTCATTCTTTTATGCCATAACCAACTGGTATCTGTGGAACTTTTTGCAGCCAAACATGTATCTTTAGGAGTTGAACTCCAATCAACAAGATACACATTTCCTTTTCTAGTACCAGTCAGTAATATCTTCTGTGAGATATCATCTTTTACGTAACATAAGTTCTTAGAGAACTCAACATTAAATCCCTTATCATAGAATTGGCTTATTGAAAGCAGGTTATGCTTCAATCCAGATACATATGAAACACCATGGATATGAACTGAGTCGATTTCCAAAGTTCCATATCCTTGATCATCCTTGGAGTTATCTCCAAATTTGATCTCGAGGGCCTCTTTGTTCAACATAGTCACTGAGTATCTGTTTGAATCCTGTCATATGTCTTGAGCATCCACTGTCAAGATACCATACAACAGGGGCCTTTTCATCTTTGCTCATCAGTGCTATGTGATCTTTAATCAGCTCAGTGCCCTTGTTTTCCTCCTGAAAAACAGATCAATTCTTAGGTACCCAATTTGTGTAGGGTCCTACAAGGTTAGTTTATACCTTCGGAATCCAAATCTGCTCGACAACTCTAATCACTTTAGAGTGGGCGATCATCTTCCATAAACATCTCGTGCACATTTACTACTCTGGGTGCCTTAGTAGTTTCACGTATGAGTGCTAGCCTTAGCATGAACATGAGCCTTAGAGTTTTTCTTTGGTACGGGCCTTTTGTTGATTGCTTTTGGCTTCGCGGCGCCCGGTCCCGAATCTTTGTTGACTCGGGTTGGGTAACCTTTACCCTTAGGCAAGTGGGGTTTGAGGTTGCTGTCTTTGAAATTTGGGTCTTTCATTATATCGAGGACTTGGTCTCTTGATTGAGAATGTCTCTGTTGAGTGTTTCTCTTCGAAGATTCCTCGATGGTTCGGTGTAGATCCTTTTTCGGGTTTGCATTCTTAGCCCGAGGCTTGAAGTACTTGCTCGAATTTTCCTCATCGAGTGCTTTCGGGTTTTCTAGCCTTCACCTAAGGTTTGGGCTTTCTTACCGATCATTCGGTTTCTTTCGAACCATAGGTTCTTTTCCTTGTCTAACACCTTGGGCATTTCTTGGTTTGAAGTGTAGGTGCCACAGTTTAACAAAAGATTTTCTTCTTGCTACTTGATGCAAAGATTCGGATGACCTTGTGAGATTCCCCTGGAATGTATCCCAATCCAGATTTTTTATAGTGGCGGTCTCGATAACTCAATTTCATCTATTACTTTAGATGCAGATTCAATAGAGTTAGCTTCTTCTCACAAGACTATCCTCACATTTATGTAGAGTTTCATGCTTCTCGGAGAGGTCATTGAACTTAGTTACGATCAATTTGAATCTCTTCGGTGGATTTCTCTAGCTTTTCGATTAGGGTCACTATCAACTTCTCTTTCTCACGAGAGTTGTACTTTGTAACATCCGGTTCATCAAGTAGCTCCCATTAATTGAGAAGTGATTTTGATATTGCTAGAGTCTTTCCACTTAAGATTTTTGACCTTGATTCCTTATTACGCTCTTGAGTTTCATTTAGCAGTTCTTGTAAAAACAAAGATAGTCCTTCATCGGACTCTCAAAAGAATCCATCGAGTCAAATTGATTTTTTACGGTTGAACTTGACAACTCTTGTGCTAGTGTAGGAGCAACAACAGAGAAAGAAGAGTTTACCTCCTCAATAGCCATTAGACAGAGGTCATCACTTTCCTTTTTTCGAGAAGATTTCATCTGAAGAGCTAGATCCTTCCTCAGAATGTTCTTCTGCAACCATGGCCTTTTTGCTAGAGAACTTCTTGTCTCTTTTAGCTTGCCTTTCTCTTCTCTCCTTAGCACTTAGGTCAGGACAATCATACTGGAAGTGACCTTTCTTTTGCCAATTGTAGCATCTGTTGGCATCATCATCCTGATCACTTTCTTCTTTGGACTTGGAGTCCTTCCTTTTGGATGAAGATCCTTCAGCTTTCAGGTCCTTCTTCTTCTCAGTTGATTTGTCCTCATCTTTCTTCTGGTACCTGTGATTCCTGTAATAGTTTTTATATTTTCCATATCGACTATTAAGTCTTTCAAACCTCCTTGCCATCAGTGCTATCTTATCCTCAAGCTCATCCCGATTCTTAGCAAGGGAGTTCTCAGACTCTCTAGTTTTACAGGTTTTATCCTTGGCCTTGAAAGCCACATTTTTACTAGATGATGAATCATCTTTGATGTCAGCCTTTTTAGATTTCTTATCAATTACAAACTCATAGGCCTTCAGCTCAGAGAAGACTTGTTGATATGACATTGAATTAATGTTTTTGGTGTTTTCAATCACCGCTGCATGTATATCCCATTTCTTAGAAAGACGTCTAAGAATTTTCAATGCAACTTCTCTCCGTGGATGTTTCTTTCCAAGTGCATTCAGATCATTCATAATGCTAGTGAATCCAACTTCCAATTTGTCAATAGATTCACCTTCTTCCATTTCAAAACTGTCAAACTTTCCAATTGCAACTGAAAGTTTGTTTTCCTTGATATGATCTGTGCCTTGGCACATTACAACTAGTGTATCCCAAATTTCTTTTGCAGTATTACAATGAGAAATCATTCCCATCACACCATCATCAATTGTACTGTATAGTGTGTCTTTAGCAATATAGTCTAGATTGACTAACTTCCTCTCCTCAGGAGTCAGTTGGTCATCAGACTTATGAAATTCTGCTCTAGGATCATTTCTCTCATTTTATGTTCCTCTGGGATTCACCACAGTAAATTGGAATGGCCCTTCAGAGACCACTCTCCACATTCGTTCATGTTTGGAATGCAGGTGAGCCTGCATTCTCAGTCTCCATAAATCATAGTTCTCTACTGAGAACATGGGAAGTTTCTTAGAAGACATTTTGTCTGAGTCTTTTAAGAATTCAGCAAATAAGATCAGTTCAGATAGACCACAAGTATTTTAGCAAATTTAAAACTTTGGTCAACAAAGCAGGTGGTCAAGTTGAACCACTGCTCTGATACCACTTGTTGGTCCCGGTGCAAACGAGTCTTACACGTGTATGGGGGGAATACACGTGTTCAGTGTTTTTAAAACTTTTCTTTACTGAGGTCAGCTTGGGTCAAGTTGTCCTGATGATTTGGTCCTGAGAAGCACAAATTGCTCTGAGTCAAAGTCTACCTGAGACAGTGATCCTGAGCTGCTTTCAGATACCTCAGATAATCCCAACTGATCCTGAATTTTCAGAGATCCTGAGTTGCTTGGATCAGATAACTAACTTACTGAACCCTCAGAAGAGTAAGATTAGTTTGGTAACTATCTGTTCTAGCTACTCAGATGTGCGGAATGGTTGGCCCTAAGTTTATACTCGTTTTAATGCTTTTGCTGAAAACCTTCCTTTTAATGGAATAGTGATTAGGCTGTGATTCAATTCAGATGCAACTTCAGTGGATTGAATCCAACTGAATATCAGTGAAAATATGCTTTCAAAATAAATGCAACAGTTAAGCAAAGTAAAACAAAAAGCAAAGAACACAGCAAGTTATAGTGGTTCAGAGACTCAAGCTCCTACGTCCACTCTCTCTGATATCTTCAGAGAAATTCACTAATCACTTCCTAAGGCTTTCTGACTACCTCTGTAGTTTACTAACCTTTCTAATTTTGAGCTTTCTGACTACCTCTGTAGTTTACTAACTCAAAACTCACACAAGCTTTCTGTCTATCCAAGATAGATTACTCACTTCTTCTCTAGAGCTTTCTGACTACCTCAATGTAGTTTACTAACTCTTTACAACTCCAATCTCACCAACAATCACACTCAAACTACCTTACAAGGGTTTGGGGTTTCTTGGTTGGTTTTCAACTAGGATGAGATATCCTTTACAATAAAGAACAATGCAAAGGCTAGGATATCTCGACTAAGCTTTGGATATATCTTATCAAGCTAGGCTTAGTGGAATGAGCTCTCTTCGATTTAAAGCACTTGGGAAATTCTTGGTTTTTCGAGTGCTTCAACTTGCAATAATAAGTTTGAGCTCTTGAATTGCTTACAAATTTCCCGTAACCTTACAATGTAGAGGGTCACAAGTATTTATAGGCATACACCAAGGTCACTCTTGAAAAACTATCCGTTGGAAGAGATAGCTTCGTGAGTTTCCTCTTATGGTGTGTGATGAACGGCTATATTTAGGGTTTGAGACTCCCTAGCACGTTTTAGGCAATAACCTTTCATGTAGCCGGTCAACACTTTTTGCAGTCTGGAACTTAGTACTCCTGACATCTTTTTCGATGACTTGTGGTTGTCGATTGTCGATAATGTCTGATCTTTGTCTTCTTCTTTTTTGACTTTTGTCTCCAGTTAAAGGTAGATAACTTCAACGGCTCTTTTTGGTTACATTCTCTGAGTGATATAACCTTAACAACACTTTGTCTTATTTCCTTTTGTCTGCATTTGAATGTCTTGAGCAATATCTATTTTTCTAAGGAATCGCGTCTTTCTCAGTATTGTATCCTTCAGATAGATATTTTCAGTGCCTCGGAACATTCAGGTTTATAGTGAGCATTCAAGACATTCTTGAGTCTTGATAATTCTTTGTGCCTTTAGTATTCTTGATCTTGATCTTACGAGTCTTGAGTCTTACGAGTCTTGGTCTTTGAGTCTTGAGGTCTTACGAGCCTTGAGTCTTGAGTCTTGAGTCTTGGGTCTACGGGTCTTGAGTCTTGAGGTCTTGAATACTCTAAAAACTGAATCCTGACTCAACTATCAAGATTATCCTGAACATGTCATACTCAGGGGTTTTGGGATCTAATCAAAATCAATCTTTATTAAATTCATCTCCCAACAATTAATGATTGGTAGATCTGATAATGATGGACTTGGTTTTGTGAAAACATATGAGAATACTCATTTATTCTGTGAACCTATTTCTTTTGTAAAAGCTAGAACTTCTTTGCCAAAATCTTTGAAAGGTAAACAAAAGAAATCTGATGGTTTGTTTAAAGAGTATGTATGTTTTTATTGTGCTGGAGTAGGTCATATTCGTCCATATTGTTCTAAGTGTTGGGGTTATACTGGAAAGTATGCTTTTACTTTGTATAACCAGACATAATTTCTGTCTTATTTGCTGAAATAAATTATTTATCACTGATGCTATAAATATCATTGAATATTACATATATTTACTGCATAACCATTCAATAAATAGTTGTGTTACATTGTAGTTAATTTAGTGATACCAGATCAAAGAAGATTAAATTAATAGTCCCTTGTAACTAAAAGTACATAATTCACGACCCAGATGGAAATGAACAAACCATCGTGAAAGGTTGAAGTACAAGGCTCAGATTGGCTTGTCTTGACCAAGAGATTGCACTAGTGCATTATAATGCACTGAATGGGACCTACAGGAGGATAAATTCTTCAGTACTGAATATAGAAGAATTAGACCTCAGTGGTTCATTATTTCTTAATCTCCGTCCCTTAAATAGGATCGTGTGGAATCAATAACCATTGCTTTGACTTATGATGGGAAGAGAATCAGTGAGATTCAATACCTTGTATCTTGGGCAATGTTATTGTTTACACGACGATTGCTAAGATTTAATACAGTGAAAGGTGTGCAAGTGCGCCTTGTTTGATTTGTCCCCTTGGGAGACTCAGAAGATTTATCATACCAAATCTTGCAAGTGGAATTAGTTTTTGGTATGGATAATAATGTTGAGTCGTTCCTTGACTAAGGAAAAAGATGTTAATTAATATGAAGTTATTTAAGTGGCCTAAATTAATTAATGGACTGGATAATCTTAAACACGGGAAATAATAACCGGGAGCCATATTAGCAGTAATATGGGTTAAGATGGATAGTGCAATATTAATTATGTAGTGGAATTAATTAATATTTATGGGCTTGAATAATATTGTGGCTCAATATTGGAAATTCAAGGTCCATTGGAAGGTCCAATCTTAATTCTCCTAAAGACCCCTCAAGTAGCCCAAATATAAAGCCCAATAATTGAAAAAGGTGTTTAAAATAAAATAAATTATTGTTGCCTATTTTTCCAAATTTTCGAAAATAATTAAAGGAAGAAGGAGAAAAAAAATTCTTGATTTTCTTGGAAAGATTTTATGGAATATGTATTCTTGGAATACAAGATTATCCCATAAATTCAAGAAAAGTCAAAGATCCTATTTCTTCCCTATTAATTGAAATTTTCGAAAATCCCATTAATATAAGGAGGTGAGAGTTTTCTGGATTATTTTAATTATGGAGAAAAGAATATATTGGATATATTCAAGATTTCTTGGAGATCAAGAAAAAGATTTTCCCATCTTATTCCTAGGCAAATTTTTCGACCACCCCCAGTATTATAAATAGGGGATGAATTTTTCATCCCCAAGTAATTCCATGTGTTGGACAAATTAGAAATCCACAAAGGTGGTGCAACATAATTTTATTTTCCTTTTGTTAATTGTTCGCGAACATCCTACCACCGGATTGTTGGACAAGGACGAGGGAATACTTGAGAAGGTCTTTTGGTGTGTTCGTGTGAATGGGATCCATCTTCTCAACGGTTGTCACTCCGAGAGGTTAGTTCACGTAAACTCCTAGCAATTCCGCATGCGTAGGATTTATTTGACGAATTTGTATGCATGATTTGTTGTTGAATTATTATTTGAATTAATATATGATTAATTCATGCTAGTAATAATTGTTGGAATTAAATTTGTACTTAAATATTCATCTCGAATAGATCCGGGCAATCCATTCCCCAACAACTGGTATCAGAGCCTCGGTTTCGGGCTCTGAATTTTAAATTGTAATTTAATTCGTTGTTCATTAAATTTGAAATTGGATAGTAGAATTGCTAGATCTTTTTTGAAGGTATCCAATTGTCATGATATTTGATGAATGTTTATTTATGCATGCATATAAATTGTGGTTTTTAATTTCTATTCGTTTGAATTCGTTTTGCCTCGTGAGAAAATACACGAGTAGATTAGGATTTGTTTGATTTGATCAATGTAATAGACTAGTCTAGATCTAGGTTTATTTATTTTTTGTAAATAAATTGCAACTGGATTGAAAACAAAGACGAAGAATTAAAAACGGGAGACCAAGTGCCCGGACGTACGCGAGCCAAAACACGAGGTGCTAGGTGGTCGGTAGGGGCGGCGGTCGAGGCTAGAGGCGCCGAAGACGGGCGCAAGCGTGGCAGCGTGGCCGAGCGCCAGTGTAACTGGGGCGAAGCCAGCGGGAGAGACAAAGGTGACGGATGCCGACGGATGTTTCAACAGACGCGGACGGGCCACGTAGGTGGTGAATGCCGAGGGCGACGGGCGGCAGGCTATTACAAGCAGATCCAGCGCCCGAGATGCCGAGGGACAAAGCGGGCGATATGGACGCGGCGCCCATGGCCGGGCGAGCGATCCGCGACGCCGCCGAGAGCCGTGGCGAGCGACGGAGGGAACCCGGGGAAAATAATGGGCGTCTTGCGGGCACACGCGGATACGTGTTCTGGGCCGTGAGCTACCCAATATCGGGAGTCGTTTTGGACCTAGACGGAGGACATTCTAAAGAAAATATTGCGGACGAGTGGGAGCCTTTCGAGACGAACGATGAAGGCTATGAAGACGATTTTTCAAGATCAAGACATGACAAAAATTAACCGTGACAATTGGATATATGTGCCCAATGTGTTTAATTTTTTGTTTTGATGTTTGCTTTATTTTTCGTGCGTATTTAATTATGTTTGAATATGCGATGCATGAGAAATTGTTTTAGAAAAATCTCACTTTCGAAAATTACTAAGTATGTTTTAAATAATTAATTGACAATTTTATTCCGGATAATAAAATTGAATTAATTTTGACCTCCATGATTTATTTATTTGTGAATTCTTTTGGAGAAATTCCCCCCACAGGACGGCCAAAAGATAGCCTTCACATGAATGAATTCCAAACGGATAATTGTGGATTATTATTAGTGACGATGATGACCCTGTTGGGATAAACGGGGTGCCCGGATCTATTCGAGATAATTTTTAAATACATATTTAAATTAAACAGTTAATTACTAACATGAATTAATCCTAAATCAATTCAACATAATAATAAACAACATGCCTACACACAATTCACGTAAATCCTAAACATGCGGAACTAGGAGTTACAGAATTACTAACCTCTTGAAGAATCAACCGGATGAATCAACCCAAGAGCCTTCCCAAATATATCCCCAAAGTCCACGAACGCTATCCGGTGGGAAGATTTCAACGAACGATTTTAATGGGAGAGAAATTAAATATTTTGCTACCACCTTTGTGGATTTCTAACATTTCCAACACATGGAATTGCACTTGGGAATGAGGAGCTCATCCCCTATAAATACGGAAGAGGGGGTCAAAAATTTAGGTCAAGAAAATAAGGAAGAAAATATTTTCTTGATCTCCAAAATATCTTGAATATATCTCCTATATTCTTTTCTCCTTAATTAAATTTTCCATAAAAATCTCTTTCCCCTCTTCTACCCATTATTTTTGAAAATTACACTATTATAGGAGTCAAGATTTGACTTCTTGAATTTATGAGATAATTATGTATTCCTACAATAATTATCTCTTTCCATAAAATATCTACAAGAAAATCAAGACAATCTTTTCTTCCTTTAATAGACAAAGTTTTCGAAAAATACATCATGGAAATATAGCAAGAATATTTTCTTCTCTCTCTCATTAATTGGACTTTATTTTGGGCTATTTGGGGGGCCTTTAGGAGAATTAAGATTGGACCTTCAATGGACTATGGAGCTATAATATTTTGGGCCAAATATTATTCAAGTCCATTAATATTAATTTAATCCACTATAAAATTAATATTGAACTATCCATCTTAACCCATATTATGATTTCACATATAACATGGCTCCCGATCATTATTTCCCACGTTTAAGATTATCTTAGTCCATTAATTAATTAAGCCACTGAACAAGCTTTATATTAATTAATATCTTTGCCCTTGGAGTAAATACAACTCAACATTATTATTCATGCCGGAAATAAATTTCCACTTGCAAGATTTGGCATGATAAAGGATATGAGCCCACCAAGGGGACAAATCAAGCAAGACGCACTTGCACACGATTCTCCGTATTAAATGTCAGCAATCGTCATGTAATTAATAATATTGCCCAAGATATAAGGTATCGAATCGCATTGACTCTCTACCCATCATAAGTCAAAGCAATAGTTATTAATTTCACACGATCCTATTTAAGGGACTGAGATTAAGAAACAACGCACCACTGAGGTCTAATTCTTGTATATTCAGTACCGAATAATTTGTCCTCCTGTAGGTCCTCATTTAGCGCACCTAAATGCGCTAGTGTGATCCCTTGGTCAAGACAGGCCAATCTGGGTCTCACACTTCAACCGTTCATGATGGTTCGTTCATTTTCATCTGGGTTGTGAATTTGTACTTAATTACGATGGTTGTTAATTTGATCTTGGTGATCGGGTATCACCAAATTAACTACAACGTAATCGTCTTTATCTTATTGAACGGGTTTGCAATAAACATATATAACATTCATTCATATTTAATGCAACAGTGATTAAATAATTTATTTCAATAAATAAATAAGAAACTTCAGTTTGGTTATACAAAGTAAAAGCATATTTTCAGTATAACCCCAACAATCTCCCACTTATACTCAAAGTTTGCTTTTAAGTATACTACATCATGTCTCGTGTTCTATGTGACATCTAATGTCACCCTACACAAACCTAATAATATTTCTCCCACTTATACTCAAAGCAGATTGACAACGCGTCCTTGACACCCATTCCTCCCACATGTCTCTCGAATGTACTCTGAGGCAGACCCTTTGTGAATGGATCTGCTAGGTTGTCTTCCGATGCAATCTTTTCCACCTCAATGTCTCCTCTCTTAACGATTTCTCGTATGAGATGATAATTTCTTTCAATGTGTTTACTGGCTTCGTGGGCTCTCGGTTCCCTTGAATTTGCAACTGCTCCGGCGTTATCACAGTAGATCATGATTTTTAGCCGAGCAAATTAGGGACCACGTCCAAGTCCACCAGGAAGTTCTTGAGCCAAACCACTTCCTTCGCTGCTTCACAAGCAGTGACGTACTCGACTACCATGATAGAATCAGCGATGCATTTCTGCTTTACGCTTCTCCATGTCATAGCTCCTCCCCCATGCAAAACACGCTACCCGAGGTAGACTTTCTGGAGTCAATGTCTGATTGGAAATCCAAGTCCGTGTAACCGATGGGGATCAGACTGTCTGACTTGTAAACCAACATTCTGTCCCGTGTCCTTTTCAGGTACTTCAATATGTTCTTTGCTGCAGTCCAATGCTCTTTCTCAGGGTTACTTTGATATCTTGCCACCATGCCTACGACAAAGCAGATATCCGGTCTCGTACACAGCATTGCATACATGAGGCTTCCCATAGCCGAAGCATAAGGGATGCCCTTAATGCCATCTATCTCTTTCTGTGTCTTGGGACATATCTCTTTGGTAGATGGATTCCGTGTCTGTAGGGCACAAAGCCTTTCTTGGAAGCGCTTCAAAACAGTATCTATGTATGAGGCTTGCGAAAGCCCGATCATTATTTTCCTGCGATCTCGAGTGATCTTGATCCCTAGGATGTGACCGGCTTCCCCTAAGTCCTTCGTATCGAACTATTTTGACAGCCATGCCCTTACGTCTGATAACACCTTTACATCGTTTCCGATGAGCAGAATGTCATCCACGTATAGTACCAAAAATACCAATGCAGTTCCGTCACGCTTTTTATAGACACAACTTTCAAATTCATTTTGATCGAATCCGTAAGATTTTATAACTTGATCAAAACACTGATTCCAAGCTCGGGATGCTTGCTTCAGTCCATAAATGGACTTCCTGAGCTTGCAAACCAGATGCTCTTGGCCCTTGTCAATGAAGCCTTCGGGTTGTTGCATATAGATTTCTTCGTCAAGATTTCCATTTAGGAAAGCTGTCTTGACGTCCATTTGCCAGATATCAAAATTTAGATGCGCAACAATCGACAAGAGAATGCGGATGGACTTGAGCATGGCTACGGCGAAAAGGTTTCCTCATAATCGATCCCTTCTTTCTGAGTGTACCCTTTCGCCACAATGCGTTGAAGGTTTCAAACCTTCCATCCAGTCCCTTTTTTCTCTTGTATATGTTGGGATTATACTGGAAAGTATGCTTTTACTTTGTATAATCAAAACTGAATTTCGGACTTATTTACTGAAATAAATTGTTTATCACTAATGCTTTAAATATCATCTAATGTTACATATATTTACTGCATAACTGTTCAATAAATAGTATGTGTTACATTGTAGTTAATTTAGTGATACCAGATCACAGAAGATTAAATTAACAGTCCCTTGTAACCAAAAGTACACCATTCACGACCTAGATGGAAATGAACAATCCATCGTGAAAGGTTGAAGTGTAAAGCTCAGATTGACTTGTCTTGACCAAGAGATTACACTAGTGCATGACTGATGCACTGAATAGGACCTACAGGAGGACAAATTCTTCAGAACTGAACAAGGAAGAATTAGACCTCAGTGGTTCGTTATTTCTTAATCTTCGTCCCTTAAATAGGATCACGTGTGGTTGGTAACTATTGCTTTGACTTATCACGGGTAGAGAATAAACGAGATTCAATACTTTATATCTTAGGCAATATTATTGGTCACATGCGATTGCTAAGATTTAATACGGAGAATCGTGTGCAAGTACGCTTGTTCGATTTGCCCCCTTGGGAGGTTCATAAGATTTATCATACCAAATCTTGCAAGTGGAACTAGTTTCCGGTATGGATAATAATGTTGAACCGTTCCTTAACCAAGGACAAAAGATATTAAATAATGGAAAGCTATTTCAGTGGCTTGAATTAATTAATGGACTAGATAATCTTAAACACGGGAAATAATAACCGGGAGCCATATTGACTGTAATATGGGTTAAGATGGATAGTGCAATATTAATTATGTAGTGGGATTAATTAATATTTATGGGCTTGAATAATATTGTGGCTCAATATTGACAATTCAAGATCCATTGGAAGGTCCAATCTTAATTCTCCTAAAGGCCCCCCTAAGTAGCCCAACATAAAGTCCAATAACTGAAAAAAGTGTTTAAAAATAAAATAAATTTGTTGTTTATTTTTTCCCTCATATTTTTCGAAAATTATGGATAAAAAGGGGAGAAAGATTTTCTTTGAATTTTGTTATGGAATGAAGATATGTATTCTTGGAATACAAAGTTATCTCATTAAATTCAAGAAATCTCCCACTTGGTTATTCATATAGTAAATTTCGAAAATTTTGAAATATAAAGGGCAAGAAAGATTTTCTTGATTTTCTTGAAAAGATATTATGGAAGATATGTATTTCTTGGAATACAAGTATATCTCATAAATTCAAGAAGATCCAAATCTTGGAATCTTGATCCTTAAATTTTGAAAATTCCATAAGAAGATGAGGTGGGATTTTTTGTGGAATATTTTAATTATGGAGAAAAGAATATATGAGATATATTCAAGATTTCTTGAAGATCAAGAAAAGATTTTCCCACATTATTTTTCCCCAAAATTTCGACCACTACCCCATCTATAAATAGGGGATGATTCTTTCATTCCCAAGTACAATTCCATGTGCTGGAAAAATTAGTAAATCCACAAAGGTGGTGCAACAAAGTTTATTTTTCCTTTTGTTAATTGTTCGCGAGCATCCTACCACCGGATTGTCGAGCAAGGATTAAGGGAATACTTGGGAAGGTTTTTTGGTGTGTCTAATCAACGAGACCATTGCCACTCCAAGAGGTACGTTCACGTAAATTCGTAGTATTTCCGCATGAGTAGGATTTACGTGAACTGTTTATATGCATGATTTTTTGTTGAATTATTATTTGAATTAATATAGGATTAATTCATGCTAGTAATAATTGTTAGAATTAAATTTGTATTTAAATATTCATCCCGAATAGATCCGTGCAACTAATTCCCCAACAATATACCCACTTGCATCCGATGGGTTTTACCCCATCAAGTGGTTCGACTAGCTCCCACACCTTGTTGTGATCCATTGAACCCATCTCAGCTTCCATTGTTGTTTGCCAAGATTGAGCATCTTTGTCTTGGATCGCCTCGTTGTAGGAACATGGATCTGATTCTTCTGCGGAGATCAAGTCCGAAGACTCTCCGATCCCCAAGAATCTCTCGGGTTGTCTAATAACCCTCCCACTATGACGAGGTTCCGATTGTGTAGGCGTGATGTTTGGTATGTCATTTTGGACAGTTGGCAATGGAGTTGGCCCCTTAAGTTCTTCTAAGGTAATTTCACTTATAGGCTTTCGACTGTTCATATAGTCTTCTTCCAAAAATCTAAAGTGAGTACTGATTACCACCTTTTGATCTTCGGGACCATAGAACATGCATCCTTTAGTTCCTTCGGGGTACCCTATGAACATCCTTAATTTTGAACGTGCATCCAATTTATCGGCTTCCTTGTCTAGCACGTACACCCCCAGATCCTGATGTGTTCGAAACTGGGCTTGCGCCCCGTCCACAGTTCTCTCGGGGTTTTAGGTACCAATTTGGATGGCACTAGGTTCAGAATATAAGCCGTTGTTTCTAATGCGTAACCCCAGAACGATTTTGGCAAATCCGCATAACTCATCATTGACCTTACCATTTCTAAAAGCGTTATATTCCTTCGTTCTGCAACCCCGTTTTGTTGAGGGGTACCAGGTGCAGTCAAGTGGGATACAATCCCCACTTCCGATAGGTAGTTCAGAAATTCATTGCTGAGGTATTCGCCTCCACGTTCAGATCATAGAAACTTGATACTTTTTCCCTTATGATTCTCTGCTTGAGCCTTAAATTCTTTGAATTTATCAAAGGTCTCAGATTTATGCTTCATTAGGAAAATGTATCCGTAGTGTGAGTAATCATCGATAAAAGTAACGAAATACTCGTAGCCACCTCTAGCTTAGATTTGCATTGGACCACACACATCGGTGTGAACGATTTCTAACACTTCTTTAGCTCTAAGCCCCTTAGCTCCAAATTCCCTCTTGGTCATTCTACCTTCCAAGCACGATTCGCAGGTCGGAAATGGCTCAATTTGGAGAGACCCCAAAGAACCATCTTTCACCAACCTTTGAATACTTTTCGGGTTAATATGACCTAATCTTAGGTGCCAAAGAAGTGTCTCGTTCACGTCAGTCGAACGCTTTCGTTTACAAGAAATAGTAGATGTGTTATAGGATGCATTTTGTGAGTGATGTGCACAGTTAATAATATAGAGATTGTTCCTCAAAGTTTCACGACAGATAATCACATCGTTACGAAAAATAGTAACATCTTTATTAAAACGAACAGAATATCCATCGATAAACAATTTAGAAATAGAAATAAGGTTTTTCCAAAAAACAGGAACATAAAGAACATCTCTTAAAATTAACGTCTTGTCGCCAAAGGACAGGTGCACTTCTCCAACTGCTTCAGCTGCCACTCTCGTAGCATCGCCTAGCGTGATGAAGATCTCACTCTCACTTAGTCGTCGGGTCTACTTGAAACCCTGCAATATGAAACATACATGATCAGTGGATCCCGTATCCAATACCCACGAATGGGTAGCATACTCCGCCAAACAAGTTTCAACAACTAGCGAGTGTGAATTACATTTCTTTCCATTCCTTTTGGGTTTGGAACAGGCCGACCTCCAATGTCCCCTTTCACCGCAGTTGAAGCACTTCCCCTTAGCCGGCTTTCTTTTATCTTTGGCAACACTCGAGTTAGCTTGGCTTTCGCTTTTGGGATTTCTCTTCCTCTTGCCTCCCTTTGGCCTAGAATAAGAGGACGGCCCAACTGCCGCTAAGGCTTGACTGCTCTCTCCTAAAATTCCTTCAGCCGAGACAAGAGCTTGCAACAGACCAGGCAAAGTGAATTTTTGATTATTCATTTGATAATTCAGCCTGAACTGTTCAAAGCTCTTGGGCAGGGAATGGAGTATGAAATCGATCTGGGTCTCGATGTCATATTCAGCTCCAAGCACCTCGAGTTTGTTGAGGTGAGCCATCATCTGGAGAACATGTTCCCTTACGGGTGTTCTCTCCACCATTTTCATAGAGAGCATGTCCCTCATGGTGATCTGCCGAGCCACACGGTTTTGATGTTGAAACATCGCTTTAAGATTGACCATGATTTCCGCAGCGGTCTCAACATTTTGGTGTTGGTGTTGCAACACATCTGACATTGAAGCCAAGATGGTACACTTTGCCATTTCGTTAGAACGCTCCCAGTTATCATATTCTTTCTTAACCGCTTTGGTTGACTCGTCAGATGGCTTTTCTGGTTTGGGTGTAGTAAGAACCCAGTTATGGCTTTGTACAGTGAGGACAATAGTGAGTTTTCGATACCAATCAACAAAGTTTTCTCTAGTGAGGAGGTTATCTTTCAGTATATTGAACAGTGGATTAAAAGGTTGCGACATGATGAACTGAAATCAACATATATTTTGTATCAATATCCAGATCAACACAAAATTAAATCACATAATTCGATCACATGATTCAAATTAAAATCTAAAAATGCATCAGCCAACATCTCAAAACAGATTTAAATGAGCCTCGTGGGAGGGTCATCATTTAAATCACATTCAAGCAGGTTACAAACAAGAACAATTATAAACCTTTAATTAAAAAATTAATAGTTGGCTCCCACTTGACCAATATAAAATTGACAGGGACTTCGGAGAAGTATATAAATATCATTTTTATACCTAAGTAATAAACATGATTAAATACAGAATTATTACTTCGCTTTGATCGAGCCTCGTGGGAGGGTCATCGTCGTCACTAATAATAATTCACAATCATCCTTTTGGGAATTTATTCAATTGAAAGTTATCTTTTGACCGTCCCGTAGGGGAATTTCTCCAAAAGATTTCACAAATAAATAAATCATGGAGGTCAAAATTAATTTGTGTCAAAACATATTAATTATCATAACATACTTAGTAATTTTTTGAATTTGAGATTTTTCGATGGGCAATTCTCATGCAAACACATTTAAACAGATTAAATAAAGCACAAGAAAATACGACAACAATAAATCAAGCAAAGCAGAAAATAAACACATTGGGCACAAATTATCCAACTGTCATGGTTTGATTTTCTTTGGCTTGATCTTGAAGAAATACCGTCTTGAATTTCTCCCACTCGTTCATCTAAAAAAGAACTCCGTCTTGAAACGCCACGCCAAGCAGCTCGCAGCTAGGATGCTCGCCCGCATCCGGCCGACCGCTTGGCCGGGCGACCGTGCCCATGCTCTTAGGGTGCAGCGCACATCACCCGCGTGATCTAGGCGGCCTCGGCGTCGGCCTTGCGTGTGTTCCGCGCGCCTCGCCGCCTTAGCTCGCCCATCCCCAGCGCCTACGCCCGGGGCCGATCCCGCCTTGGCGCCTAGCGCCTAGGCCCGTGCGTGCGGCGTCATCCGCACCGAGCGCATGCATCCCTTGGCATGTTTCGCGTGGCGCACGTTACCCAAGTACGATTCCGGATCCGTCTTTAACTCGTCTCCGTCTTTGTCTTCGATCAGGTTACAATTTATTTACCGAAAAATAAATACCTTAAATCTAGACTAGTCTATTACATTGAACAAATCAAATAGCCTAATCTACTCGTGGATTTTCTCACGAGAAAAATAAATCCGAACGAGTCAAATTAAAAACCATTCATTCATACGCATGAAAATAAACACATTAAATACCATGACAATTGGATACCAGCAAAACAGATCTAGCAATTCTACTATCCAATTTCAATTTAATGTCCAACAATTTAAATAACAATTTAAAAAATCAGAGCTCGAAACCAGAGCTCTGATACCAGTTGTTGGGAGAAACGGGGTGCCCGGATCTATTCGAGATGATTTTTAAATACATATTTAAATTAAACAGTTAATTACTAACATGAATTAATCCTAAATCAATTCAACATAATAATAAACAACATGCGTACACACAATTCACGTAAATCCTAAACATACGGAACTAGGAGTTACAGAATTACTAACCTCTTGAAGAATCAACCGGATGAATCAACCCAAGAGCCTTCCCAAATATATCCCCAAAGTCCACGAGCGCTATCCGATGGGAAGATTTCAACGAACGATTTTAATGGGAGAGAAATTAAATATTTTGCTACCACCTTTGTGGATTTCTAATATTTCCAACACATGGAATTACACTTGGGAATGAAGAGCTCATCCCCTATAAATAGGGAGGAGGGGGTCGAAAATTTAGGTCAAGAAAATAAGGAAGAAAATCTTTTCTTGATCTCCAAGAAATCTTGAATATATCTCCTATATTCTTTTCTCCTTAATTAAATTTTCCATAAAAATCTCTTTCCCCTCTTCTACCCATTATTTTTTAAAATTACACAATTATAGGAGTTAAGATTTGACTTCTTGAAATAAATTTCCACTTGCAAGATTTGGCATGATAAAGGATATGAGCCCACCAAGGGGACAAATACAGTAAGACGTACTTGCAAGCGATTCTCCGTATTAAATGTCAGCAATCGTCATGTAATTAATAATATTGCCCAAGATATAAGGTATCGAATCGCATTGACTCTCTTCCCATCATAAGTCAAAGCAATAGTTATTAATTTCACACGATCCTATTTAAGGGACGGAGATTAAGAAACAACGCACCACTGAGGTCTAATTCTTGTATATTCAGTACCGAAGAATTTGTCCTCCTGTAGGTCCTCATTTAGTGCACCTAAATGAGCTAGTGTGATCCCTTGGTCAAGACAGGCCAATCTGGGTCTCACACTTCAACCGTTCATGATAGTTCGTTCATTTTCATCTGGGTTGTGAATTTGTACTTAATTACGAGGGCTGTTAATTTGATCTTCAGTGATCGGGTATCACCAAATTATTTACAACGTAATACGTACTGTCTTATTGAACGGGTTTGCAATAAACATATATAACATTCATTCATATTTAATGCAACAGTGATTAAATAATTTATTTCAGCAAATAAATAAGAAACTTCAGTTTGGTTATACAAAGTAAAAGCATACTTTTTAGTATATCCCCAACAGACCCTCCCCAAGAGGCTCGTTCAAAGCGAAATAATAATTCTGTATTTAATCATGGTTATTACTTAGGTATAAGATTGATATGCATATACTTCCCCGAAGTCTCTGTCAATCTTATATTGGTCAAGTGGGAGCCAACTATTAATCTGGATATTAAAGGTTTGTAATTGTTTTCTTGTTTGTAACCTGCTTGAATGTGTTTAAATAATGACCCACCCCAAGTGGCTTATTTAAACTGTTTTGAGATGTTGGCTGATGCATGTTCTTATTTTTTTGAGATTTTAATATGATACATGTGATCGAATTATGTGATAATTTTGTGCTTATGCAAATCGTTGTTTATTTCTGTTCAGCATGTCGCAACCTTTTAATCCACTGTTCAATATACTTAAAGACAATTTACTTACTGGTGAAAACTTCGTCGATTGGAATCGAAAACTTACTATTGTCCTTACTGCACAACATCATAACTGGGTTCTTACTGTCCCAAAACCAAAAAAGCCAACTGATGAGTCCACGAAAGCGGATAAGAAAGATTATGCTGACTGGGAGAGGTCAAATGAGATGGCTAAGTGCACTATGCTGGCTTCTATGTTAGACGTGTTGCAACATCAGCATCAACATTTTGAAACTGCTGCAGACATCATGACGAGTCTTAAAGCGATGTTCCAACATCAGAACTATGTGGCTAGTTAGATCACCATGAGAGACTTGCTCTCTATGAAGATGGTGGAGGGAACGCCCGTAAGGGAGCACGTCCTCCAGATGATGGCTCACCTAAATAAGCTTGAGGTGCTTGGCGGTGAATATGACATCGAGACCTAGATCGATTTCATACTCCATTCTCTGCCTAAAAGTTTTGAACAATTCAGGCTGAGCTATCAGATGAACAAATAAGAGTTCACGTTGCCTGATTTGTTGCAAGCTTTGGTCTCTGCAGAGGTGATATTGGGGCAAAAGAGCTAAGCCTTGATGGCAAGTGGTCCCTCTTCTTCTTCTAGGCCAAGAGGAGGCAAGAACAAGAAGAAGGCAAAAGGCCAAAAGCAAGTGAACTCAAGCGTTGCCAAGGGCAAAGAGAAGGTGAAGGGAGATGGAGGAGTGAAGAGAACAGCTAAGGGGAAATGTTTTAACTGCGGTGAGAAAGGACACTGGAGGTCAGCCTGTTCCAAACTCAAAAGGAATGGAAAGAAAGGTAATTCTCATGCACTAGTTGTTGAAACTTGTTTAGCGGCGTATGCTTCCCACTTGTGGGTAGTGGATACGGGATCCACTGATCATGTTTGTTTCACTTTACAGGGGTTCAAGCGGATCCGGAAACTTAGTGGGAGTGAGATCCTCATCACATTGGGCGATGCTACAAGAGTGGCAGCTGAAGCAGTGGGAGAAGTGCAGTTGTCTTTTGAACACAAAGTTTTAATTTTGAGAGATGTTCTTTACGTTCCTAGTTTTAGAAAGAATTTGATTTCAGTTTCTAAACTTTTTCTTGATGGATACTCGGTTACTTTTAATAAAGTTGTTACCATTGCTCTAAATAATGAGTTTATCTGTCATGGAACATTGTCGAATAATCTCTACACAATTAATTGTGCACACCACTCACGAATTGCATCCTATAACACGTCGATTGTCTCGAATAAAAGAAAACGTTCATCAGACGTGAACGAAACACTTCTATAGTATATGAGACTAGGTCATATTAATCCAAAGAGGATCCAAAGATTGGTTCAAGATGGTTCATTGGAGTCTCTCCGGGTTGAACCATTTCCAATATGCGAATCATGTTTGGAGGGTAAAATGACCAAGAGGGCATTTGGAGCCAAGGGGAATAGAGCCAAAGAATGTGGTCCAATGTCAATCAAAGCAAGAGGAGGCTATGAGTATTTCGTTACTTTTATCGATGATTACTCAAGATATGGATACATTTACCTTATGAAGCATAAATCTGAGACCTTCGATAAATTCAAAGAATTTAAGGCTCAAGCAGAGAATCATAGGGAAAAACGTATCAAGTCTCTACGATCTGATCGTGGAGGTGAATATCTCAGCGATGATTTTTTGAACTACTTGTCAGATGAAGGGATTGTATCCCAGTTGACTGCACCCAGAACCCCTCAACAAAATGGGCTTGCAGAACGAAGAAACATGACTCTTTTAGAATGGTCAGGTCAATGATGAATTATGTGGATCTACCCAAATCATTTTGGGGTCACGCCTTGAAAATATCGGCTTACATTCTAAACTTGGTGCCATACAAATCGGTTCCCAAAACCCCTAAAGAATTGTGGACCGGGCGCAAGCCCAGTTTAGGACACATGAGAATCTAGGGGTGTCCGGCATACGTGTTGGACAAGGAGGCCGGTAAATTGGATCCACGATCAGAATTAAAGTTATTTATAGGGTACACTGAGGGAACGAAATGGTGCATGTTCTATGGTCCCGAAGATCAAAAGGTGGTGATCATTACGCACTTTAGATTTTTGGAAGAAGACTATATGAACGATAAAAAGCCCATAAGTGAGATTACCTTGGATGAGCTAAAGGGGCTTACCTCAATGCCAACTGTACAAGTCGACATACCAAATGACACACTTACACAATTGGAACCTCGTCGTAGTGGGAGGGTTGTCAAACAGCCCGAGAGATTCATGGGGATAGGAGAGTCGTCAGACTTGGTCCCTGGTGAGAATGAATCGGACCCATGGACATACAATGAGGCAATCCATGACAAGGATGCGGATTCTTGGAAAACAACAATGGAAGCCGAGATGGGTTCTATAGATCATAATAAGGTGTGGGAGCTAGTCGAACCACTTAATGGGATCAAACCCATTGGTTGCAAGTGGTTATACAAGAGAAAAAGAGGACCGGACGGCAAGGTAGAGACCTTCAAGGCTAGACTTGTGGCAAAACGTTACACTCAGAAAGAAGGGATCGACTATGAGGAAACCTTTTCGCTTGTAGCTATGCTTAAGTTCATTCGTATTCTCTTGTCGATAGTTGTGCATCTCGATTTTGAGATCTAGCAAATGGATGTCAAGACAACTTTCCTAAATGGAAGTCTTGAAGAAGATATCTATATGCAACAACCCCTAAGGCTTCATTGAAAAAGACCAAGAACATCTAGTTTGCAAGCTCAAGAAGTCTGTTGGGATATTTTAGTTTTGATAATTTATGCCAAAACATTATTAACTTGTGTTATTCAAGCTAATTTACAGATAACAAGTTAAGGGGGAACGAGAGAACAAATTAAGGGGGAACTCACAAAATCAAAAGAAGATGATCGAGATCAGACGAGGCTGCAGACGAGACTGATCAAGATCAGATGAGTTAGATGAGTTCCGGAGTCAACTGATGAGCTGTGCAAAACAGATGTGAAGAAAAGCTAAAGCCAGCAAATCAGAAGAGAAGGTTGCAGATCAGAAGATGAGCAAAAGAGACTGATCAAGATCAGACGTGATCGAGATTAGATATGAAGAGGAGCAGATGAGACTGATCGAGATCAAACGTGATCGAGATCAAATATAATAAACTGATATGCTAACCTGATGCAGATGACCTGATGCTATCCTGAGATGATCCTAAAGATATGTTGATCTCGACGGTCGAAAGCCGATCGATCGCATAAGAAGAAATCGATAGTTCGAGTCAAGTGACTGAGGGTCGATGTCCGAATCGGAAGAATCGAACTCGAAGTTCGAAAGTGTCAAGATGCCCGACGTATAAGGTCCGCCAAGAAAAGTCTCGCTAAATCAAGAACTCGAGTAACTCCGAGACTCGGGATAACTCAAGGCTCGGATAAGATAAGGCTCGATAAGAAGGCTCGATAACCGCAAGGCTCGATAGAAGATCAAGAGACTCATAAGATCTCAAGAATATAGCCGTTAGAGACTCGGAAAGAAAATCAAGAATATATCCGTTAGATTCAAATTTGACTTGGACCAATGAGAGGAAGACGACAAGCCCTGAAAAAGTCGCAAAAAAGCTGCTGCATAATAGTATGGATTTGAATGTGATTCTCTCCAACGGTAACATTCAAATCCACACTATAAATACAAGTTCTTCCTTCATTATCAAGGGTGGAAGAGTGTGGAGAATGTAGCAAACGATGCTACAGAGCTAAGAAGATATGGGTTCCAGCAGTTCCCAGCCAAGGTCGTGTGCTAGATGATGCGAGTCCTGAAATATGGCCTGATCGTAGCACGACTAAGGCATTCAACACAACTACAGAGCCAAATCATCGAGCATCTCCACCATAGAACACAGAGCAAGAAATACACGCATATATTCAAGAGTGTTCTACCCTAGATCTAAGCACAAATGCTATATCCTAAGCTTAGAGAGATTTTCCCATCCTTAGCATTGAGGCTAAACAAATGTAAGGGAAAATCTCAACCTAGTTGGAAACCAAACAAACCTTTATCCAAATCAGTTTGAGTTAGGTTAAGGTTATCACCGCAAGATTTCAGACTAGGGATTCTAGTTTTTGATTTCTGGGTTCGGTTGAGTGTGAACTCGGTAAACATCTATAGGCAATCCCGTAAGGGTGATAAGTCCCGTTTGAGTGCGAACTCGGTAAACATCTGTTGGGTGTTGGACTAACACATAAAACTAAGTCCAGTAGGTTAAGTTGGTGCCCCGAAAGGGAAGAGTGAATGTAGGGCTGGTTTCGTCAGAACCACTATAAAATCGTGTGTTCTTTACCGTTTTATGTTCTTACTTGCCATATGCATTCGATTATAAGCAAAACAACACACATCGTTCTTAAAAGCGAAAAATTTGGTATCACCATTCCCTCACCCCTGTTTTATATGCATCTCACGACATGTTCGCTTCCGCACGTGAAAATTTTTTTTTTTAATCGGGACCTTCAAAGTCCATCTATGGACTAAAGCAAGCATCGCATGCTTGGAACCAATGTTTTGATCAGGTTATAAAGTCTTACGAGTTCGATCAAAACGAGTTCGAAAGTTGTGTGTATAAAAAGCGTGTCGGAACTGCATTGGTATTCTTAGTACTATACATAGATGATATTCTGCTCATCGGAGACGATGTAAAGGTTTTGCCAGACGTAAGGGCATGGCTGTCAAAATAGTTTGATATGAAGGACTTAGGGGAAGCCGGTCACATCCTTGGGATCAAGATCACTCGATATCGTAAGAAAAAGATGATAGGCTTATCGCAAGCTTCATACATAGACACTGCCTTGAAGCGATTCAGCATGCAAGATTCCAAGAAGGGCTTTGTGCCTTTCAGACATGGAATACATCTATCCAAAGAAATGTGCCCGAAGACGCAAGGGGAGATAGATGACATGAAAGACGTTCCTTATGCTTCGGCTGTCGGAAGCTTCATGTATGCTATGCTGTGCACGAGGCCAGATATTTGCTTTGCCGTTGGAATGGTAGCAAGATATCAGATTAATCCGGGGAAAGAACATTGGACTGCAGTTAAAAACATTCTAAAGTATTTGAAGAGAACTCGCAATAGGATGTTGGTTTATCAGTCAGACAGTCTGATTCCCATCGAATACGCGGACTCGGATTTCCAATCAGACCTAGATTCCAGAAAATCTACCTCGGGTAGTGTGTTTTGCATGGGGAGGAGCCATGACATGGAGAAGCGTTAAGCAGAAATGCATCGCAGATTCTACCATGGAAGCCGAGTATGTAGCTGCTTGTGAAGTAGTGAAGGAAGCGGTTTGACTCAAGAACTTCCTTGTGGACTTGGACGTAGTTCCGAATTTGCCCAACACTATCATTTTCTATTGTGATAATGGCGGAGCAGTTGCAAATTCAAGGGAACCAAGAGACCACAAGGCCATCAAACACATTGAAAGGAAATACCATCTTATACGAAAAATCGTTAAGAGAGGAGATATAGAGGTGACAAAGATCGCGTCAAAGGACAACCTAGCAGATCCATTCACAAAGGGTCTACCTCAGAATATATTCGAGAGACATGTGGAAGGACTGGGTGTCAAGACCATTGCCAATCTACTTTGAGTATAAGTGGGAGAGATATTATTAGGTTCGTGTAGGTGACATTAGATGTCATGTAGTTTCTACATGAGACGTGTTGTAGTATACTTAAAAGCAGACTTTGAGTATAAGTGGGAGATTGTTGGGGTTATACTGGAACGTATGCTTTTACTTTGTATAACCAGACTGAATTTCTGTCTTATTTGCTGAAATAAATTATTTATCACTGATGCTTTAAATATCATTGAATGTTACATATATTTACTGCATAACTGTTCAATAAATAGTACGTGTTACATTGTAGTTAATTTTGTTGGGATATTTTAGTTTTATGAATTATGCCAAAACATTATCAACTTGTGTTATTCAAGCTAATTTACAGAGAACAAGTTGAGGGGGAACTCACAAAATCAGAAGTAGATGATCGATCGAGATCGGGCCAGACTCTGATTTAGACCGATCAAGATCGGATGAGTAAGATGAGTTTCGAGTTAAGCGATGAGTAGGCAAAATCGAAAGAAAAGTTAAGCCGGTGATCGTAAGATCGATGACCGTAATGCACTGATCGGATAATCGAAGAAGAACGAGCCGCCGATCGGTGATCAAGAAGAGCGATCAAAGCCGATCGTAAAGAAACCGACCGTAAGATCGTAAGAGAAGGTTGCAGACAGAAGAGGAGTGATGAGACCGATCAAGATCGGGACGGATCGTAGATCGATATGATAACCCGATATGCTAACCTCGTAATCGACCGATGCTATCCCGATATGTTAACCCGAAGATGTGTTGATCCGATCACGAAGCCGATCGATCGTGCAAGAAGAAATCGATAGCTCGAGTCAAGTGACCTAAGGGTCAAGAAGTAAAAGTGACGAGGGTCGATGTCTCGAAGTCGAAGAATCGAACTCAACACCGAAAGTGTCAAGATGCCCGACGTATAAGGTCCGGCCAAGAGAAGTCCGTCAATCAAGAATCCTCGAGTAGAAGTATCCCGAGACTAAAGAGAACCCGAGACTCAAGAACTCAAGACTCCTGAGAAACCCAAGACTCAAGATCCTCAAGAATATACCAAGTAGAATTCACCGACGCGGACCAATGAGAGTAAGACAACCAAACTCAAGAAGTCAGTAGAACTCATGAGAATAGTATGAATTTGAATGTGATTCTCTCCAACGGTAACATTCAAATCCACACTATAAATACAAGGTCTTTCATCATTCTAGAGTGTGGAGAATGTGGCAAAAGATGCTACAGAGCCAAGACCCACATACTCAAGTATTCCCACCATAGAACACAAGTCTGTAGATATACAAATACATCCATGAGTTTTCTAAAACCCAATCTAAGCAACCCACGATATATCCTAAGTTTAGAGAGATTTTCCCAACCTTAGCATTGAGGCTAAACCATTGTAAGGGAAAATCTCAACCTAGTTGGAGACACCAACCAAACCCAAACCCTCTTGTTAGGTAGTTTGTGTGATTGTTGGAGTTGTAAAGAGTGAGTAAGCTGCAGAGTAGTCAGCCAGAAAACTCAAATGTAGAAGAAGTGAGTACACTATCTTGGATAGTCGGTTTATAAGCAATCCCAGGTGGAGGAGATAAGTCCCGTTTGAAGGAATTTCCCTAGGAACAGGGAGAGTGGATGTAGGAGCTTGAGTCTCCGAACCACTATACTTTGTTGTGTTCTTTATTGCTTTACGTTCTTATCTTGTCATATGCATTCGATTATAAGCAAAACACAACACATGGACTTAAAACGCAAAAAATCTGGAATCACTCTGCCCTCACCCCTGTTTTATATGCATTACATGATTTTTCCGCATTTCATGGGTTTTTCACCGGGACCAACAAATTTAGTGATACCAGATCACAGAAGATTAAATTATCAGTCCCTTGTAACTAAAAGTACATAATTCACGACTCAGATTGAAATGAACAAACCATCGTGACAGGCTGAAGTGTAAGACTCAGATTGACTTGTCTTGACCAAGAGATTGCACTAGTGCATTATGATGCACTGAATGGGACCTACATGAATAAATTCTTCAGTACTGAATATAGATGATTTAGACCTCAGTGGTTCATTATTTCTTAATCTTCGTCCCTTAAATAGGATCGTGTGGAATCAATAACCATTGCTTTGACTTATGATGGGAAGAGAACCAGTGAGATTCAATACATTGTATCTTGGGCAATGTTATTGGTTACACGAAGATTGCTAAGATTTAATACGGTGAAACGTGTGCAAGTGCGCCTTGTTTGATTTGTCCCCTTGGGAGGCTCAGAAGATTTATCATACCAAATCTTGCAAGTGGAATTAGTTTTTGGTATGGATAATAATGTTAAGTCGTTCCTTGACCAAGGAAAAGATGTTAATTAATATGAAACTATTTCAGTGGCCTAAATTAATTAATGGACTGGATAATCTTAAACATGAGAAATAATAACCGGGAGCCATATTAACAGTAATATGGGTTAAGATGGATAGTGCAATATTAATTATGTAGTGAGATTAATTAATATTTATGGGTTGAATAATATTGTGGCTCAATATTGGAAATTCAAGGTCCATTGGAAGGTCCAATCTTAATTCTCCTAAAGGCCCCTCAAGTAGCCCAAAGATAAAGTTCAATAACTGAAAAATGTGTTTAAAATAAAATAAATTATTGTTGCCTATTTTTCCAAATTTTCGAAAATAATTAAAGGAAGGAGGAGAAAAAGATTTTCTTGGAAAGATTTTATGGAATATGTATTCTTGGAATACAAGATTATCCCATAAATTCAAGTAAAGTCAAAGATCCTATTTCTTCCCTATTAATTGAAATTTTTGAAAATCCACTTAATATAAGGACGTGAGATTTTTCTGGATTATTTTAATTATGGAGAAAAGAATATATTGGATATATTCAAGATTTCTTGGAGATCAAGAAAAAGATTTTTCCATCTTATTCCTAGGCCAAATTTTCGACCACCCCTAGTATTATAAATAGGGGATGAATTTTTCATCCCCAAGTAATTCCATGTGTTGGAAAAATTAGAAATCCACAAAGGTGGTGCAACATAATTTTATTTTCCTTTTGCTAATTGTTCGCGAGCGTCCTACCATCGGATTGTTGGACAAGGATGAGGGAATACTTGAGAAGATCTTTTGGTGTGTTCGTGTGAATGGGATCCATCTTCTCAACGGTTGTCACTCCGAGAGGTTAGTTCACGTAAACTCCTAGCAATTCTGCATGCGTAGGATTTATTTGACGAATTTGTATGCATGATTTGTTGTTGAATTATTATTTGAATTAATATAGGATTAATTCATGCTAGTAATAATTGTTGGAATTAAATTTGTACTTAAATATTCATCTCGAATAGATCCGGGCAATCCATTCCCCAACACTCAGTTAAGAAGAGACTTAAAAGCTGGAATTATTTTACTTGATAAAGTTGAACACCCTATAAAACAGGTTAACAACACTAAGAAGTTGATTCATAAGAACATGTCATGTAATGTTGTGTATACATCTTTGAAAGCATGTGTTCCTGGATTTTGGTACTTTGATAGTGGTTGTTCTAGACACATGACTGATCAAATAACTATTTGTCTAATTATACATCTTGTGATGGTGGTCATGTTACATATGGTGGTGGTTCAAAAGGTAAAGTTTTGGAAAAGGAATATTGAATGTTCCTGGTTTTCTAAAGTTGAAAAATGTGTTACATGTAAAAGGTTTACTTGCTAATCTGATTAGTATTGACCAGTTATGTGATGATGATTTACATGTAAAGTTTGACAAGAATTCATGCTATGTGTTTGATAAAAATGATGATTGCTTAATGACTGGCAAAAGATCTGCTGATAATTGCTATTTGATTGATTCAAATCATACTTGTAAAAGTGCAGATGATATTATTTTGTGGCATAAAAAACTTGGTCATGCTAATTATAGAAGTATTCAGAAATTGCATAGACTAGGTGCTGCTGTTGGTTTACCTGATCTTATCTTTGAAAAAGGTAAATTCTGTGGACCATGCCAGAAAGGTAAGCAAGTGAGGACAACACATCAAATGTTGTCAGCATGTACAACAAACAGATGTTGTGAGTTGATTCATATGGATCTAATGGGTCCTATGGAAACTGAAAGTTTAGGTGGAAAGAGGTATTCATATGTTCTTGTAGATGATTTTTCTAGATATACTTGGGTTATTTTCATAAAAGAAAAATCAGATACCTTTTCTGAGTTCAATTTTTTTTACAAAAGGTTTAAAACTGTTTTATGTTTAAAGATCAGTAGGATAAGGTCTGATCATGGAAGAGAATTTGAAAACAGTTTGTTTACTAATCTTTGTGAAAAGAAAGGTATTTTGCAAGAGTTTTTTTCACCTAAAACTCCTCAACAAAATGGAATTGCTGAAAGAAATAATAGAACTTTGCAAGAAATGACAGGAGTTATGCTAACCTCAAAAAGTCTTTCAAAGAAATTCTGGGCTGAAGCTTTGAATACTGCTTGTCACATTGTGAATAGAGTTTATATTCGTTCTTGTAGTAATTGTACTTCCTATGAGATTCTGAATAACAAGAAACCAAATTTGAAATATTTTCATGTTTTTGGTTGTGTTTGTTACATTTTGAATGATAGAGATCAGTTGCACAAGTTTGATTCTAAGAGTGATAAAGGATTTTTCTTAGGATATTCTAAGAATAGCAAGACATATAGAATCTATAACTTGAGAACTGATACAATGCAAGAATCTGTTAATGTGGTATTTGATGAACTTGCAAGTCTTGTAGGTAAAAGTGCTGAAGATAATGTATCAGATTTGATAGAAGTATCCAGAAATACTGATGGCACTGAAGATAGTAAAAATGTTGATCAGAATCAGAATGTTCCTTCAACATCTGATGCAATATTACCCAAAAGTTCAAATACTGAAAATCTATCACAAGATTCACAGTATCCAAAATATTTGGTTCCCTCAACAAAGATAATGAAAAGTCATCCATCAGATCAGATCATTGGAGAAGCTACCACTGGTGTACAAACTAGAAGAAGAATGAGTATTCATATCAATAATCTTGTAAGATCAATTTGCATGTCATCCATATGCAATCTGGTAACGTTTGAGTGTTATCATTCTGAAATTGAGCCTAAAATGTGAAAGAAGCTCTTGATGATGAAAATTGGATAAATGTTATGCATGAAGAGCTTATTTAGTTTGAAAGAAATGATGTTTGGACACTGATACCTAGACCTAATTCTAATATTAATGTCATAGGAACAAAGTGGATTTTCAAGAATTAAACTGATGAATCTGGTAATATTGTGAGAAATAAGGCTAGATTGGTTGCTCAAGGTTATACTCAGATTGAAGGAATAGACTTTGATGAAACATTTGCTCCTGTTGCTATAATTGAATCTATTAGATTACTTCTTGCTATTGCATGTTTCATTAACATTAACTTGCATCAAATGGATGTTAAAGCTGCTTTCTTAAATGGTATTCTGGATGATGAAGCTTATGTTGAACAACCTAAAGGTTTTGAAAATCTGGAATTTCCTGATCATGTTTATAAGTTAAAGAAAGCTTTGTATGGTCTAAAACAAGCACCTAGAGCTTGGTATGGTAGACTTACTGATTTCTTACTTGAGTTTGGATTTTTGAGAGGTGAAGCTGATAGAACCCCGTTCATTAAAAATTCTAAGAATGATATCATGGTTTCTCAAATATATATTGATGATATTATATTTGGTTCAACTTGCAATGATATGCTTGAGAGTTTTGTTAAAGAAATGACTTGTACTTTTGAAATATCCATGGTTGGAGAACTAAATTTCTTCTTTGGTTTTCAAATCAAACAAATGAAAGATGGTATTTTTCTTTTCTCAAAACAAATATGCTAAGAATTTGGTGAAAAAGTTTGGTCTTGAAACTGCTAAAATTATGAAAACCCCTATGGGTTCAACTCAAAAGTTGAGTAAAGACTTAATTGGAAAGGATGTTGATCCTACTTTGTATAGATCAATGATTGGAGGTCTTTTGTACTTAACTTCTAGTAGGCCTGATATTATGTATAATATCTGTCTTTGTGCTAGATATCAAGCTAATCCTAAGGAATCACATCTTAATTCTGTGAAAAGAATTATAAGATATGTAGCTGGAACATGTGATCTAGGTATTTGGTACTCAAAGGATACTAATTGCTCTTTAGTTGGCTATAGTGATGCAGATTGGGCAGGTGATTGTGATGACAGAAAAAGTACTAGTGGAGGATGTTTCTACATGGGAAACAACACTATATCCTGGAATAGTAAGAAACAGAATTGTGTTTCACAATCTATAGCTGAGTCTGAATATGTTGCTGCTGGAAGTTGCTGCACTCAACTGCTATGTCTTAAAAAGATGTTTGATGATTATGGGTTGAAAAGTGGTATCTTGACTATTTATTGTGATAATACTAGTGCTATCAATATTTCCAAGAATCCTGTGCAATATTCTTTGACTAAGCATATAAGTATAAGACATCACTTTATAAGAGATCTTGTAGAGAAAGAAGTTGTGAAGTTAGAGTACATTTCTACTGAAAAACAACTTGCTGATATCTTCACAAAAGCCCTTGATAACGAGAGGTTTTCTTCATTTAGAAAATCTCTTGGTCTTTGCTATATCTGAAAATAAACACTAGATATTGTGACAAATGTTGTCAACATTTGAAGCAACATTGTGGTTCTGATAATGAGTTTGTCTGCTGATTTGCTTATGTTTGAACTTTAAATGATAGTGTTATGATCTTATTGTTGAATCATGGTTTAGATACAGAGTCCTGGGCATATATCTCTTAAATGCATTGAAAAATAAAGCACAACTTAGATGTGTAATCACTGAGTAACTACGGGACACGGAGCTCGCTACTACGATGTTCTCATTTTAAAAGGTGATTAAATATACATCCATGTCTGTTCACAATCCGCTGAGTAATTATGGGGCACGGGGCTCGCTACTACGATGTTCTCTTTTGAAAAGATAGGATCAATGTGAACATGTGTTTAAAAGAAAATTCAAAATATGCAACACTTTGATGATGAATTTCACGCAAAATTGAGTGTTGAGATATATGTGTGCCGACATTTTGTGAAACCTTAAGTAGTTCAAACTTTATCTATCATACATGATTCAATTAATGTTCTGGGTAAGTTGATTTTGCGGTTTAAACAAGTTATTGAAACTGATATGAGTTTATTTAATTTTGGATATAATTTCCCGATTTTTGAAAATGTTTTTGGCGGCTCTATACACATCACACGTTCACTGAACTTGCAACATTTTAGGTGGTTACCCTGTTCCACTCAGTGTCGGTTTTTATGGTGGTTTTGTGTAATAACCTCTGCTTTTTTCTCTACTTAAGTTCGACTTATTTGTGTTATCTGATACTGAAAGCTGAAAAACATTTGTGTTGAACAATAGGAATCGAGGTTTGTTGATTTTACTTGTGTTATTTCAATTATTTTCGGTCATTTGCTCCTTTTCCTTCCTATTTTTCATATAACATTATTTTCATTGCCTGTGCATTATCTGATTGGACAGAAAGGCGGTATTATGACTGATAAACCTAACCTTTCGAGTTCCTCTGATCATTCTCACTCACACGCAAACCCTTCACACGAAAACCATCATTCTAATCTTTCTTCTCCAGCAAACTCGAATCCTCTAAACTTACTTGCAGAAATGGCCGCTCAAAACCCAGATTATGATTCCACTAATGTTGGTGGATCATCGTCTTCTTCCATTCCTAAACCTCTTGCACTACATATTCCTGATTCTGCTCCAAAATCACTTGTTGCACTCCTTGTAAAACAAACTGTTGAACAAAACCCGACCGTTTTACCTGATATTTACTTTGGTTCTAACTTGGTAAATATTTCTGACTATGTTGATCTTGCTGGGGAATTATTTGCCCGGATCTATTCGGGATGAATATTTAAATACAAATTTAATTCTAACAATTATTACTAGCATGAATTAATCCTATATTAATTAAAATAATAATTTAACAACAAATCATGCATATAAACAGTTCACATAAATTCTACGCATGCGGAATTGCTACGGGTTTACGTGAACTAACCTCTCGGAGTGACAACCGTTGAGAAGATGGATCCCGTTCACACGAACACACCAAAAGACCTTCTCAAGTATTCCCTTATCCTTGTTCAACAATCCGGTGGTAGGAACTCGTGAACAATTTAACAAAAGGAAAAAATAAAATTATGTTGCACCACCTTTGTGGATTTCTAATTTTTCCAACACATGGAATTGCACTTGGGGATAAAAAATTCATCCCCTATTTATAAGAGGGTGATGGCCGATTTTTACTAGGGGAATAGGGAGGAAAAATCTCTTTCTTGATCTCCAAGAAATCTTGAATATATATCCAATATATTCTTTTCTCCATAATTAAAATATTCCATAAAAATCTCACTCTCTTATTGTTATGGTATTTTCAAAATTTTAGGATAAAGATTCCAAGATTTGGATCTTCTTGAATTTATGAGATATACTTGTATTCCAAGAATACATATCTTCCATAATATATTTTCAAGAAAATCAAGAAAATCTTTCTTTCCCTTTATTTCTCATAATTTTCGAAAATCCCACATAAATAACTAAGTGGGAGATTTCTTGAATTTAATGAGATAATCTTATATTCCAAGAATACATATCCTCATTCCATAACAAAATTTAAAAAAAAATCTTTCTCCCCTTTTATTCATGTTTTTCGAAAAAATTGAAAAAAAAAAAAAAACAACCATAATTTATTTTATTTTAAACACCTTTTTTCAGTTATTGGACATTATGTTTGGGCTACTTGAGGGGCCTTTAGGAGAATTAAGATTGGACCTTCTAATGGACTTTGAATATCTAATATTGAGCCACAATATTATTCAAGCCAATAAATATTAATTAATCCCACTACAAAATTAATATTGCACTATCCATCTTAACCCATATTACTGTTAATATGGCTCCCGGTTATTATTTCCCGTGTTTAAGATTATTCAGCCCATTAATTAATTCAAGCCACTTAAATAGTTTTCCATTAATTAATATCTTTTGTCCTTGGTCAAGGAATGATTCAACATTATTATCTATACCGGAAACTAATTCCACTTGCAAGATTTGGTATGATAAATCTTATGAACCTCCCAAGGGGGCAAATCGAACAAGCGCACTTGCACACGTTTCACCGTATTAAATCTTAGCAATCGCATGTGACCAATAATATTGTCCAAGATATAAAGTATTGAATCACATTGATTCTCTACCGTCATAAGTCAAAGCAATAATTACTAACCACACACGATCCTATTTAAGTGACTGTTAATTTAATCTTCTGTGATCTGGTATCACTAAATTAACTACAATGTAACACGTACTATTTATTGAACAGTTATGCAGTAAATATATGTAACATTCAATGATATTTAAAGCATTAGTGATAAATAATTTATTTCAACAAATAAGACAGAAATCTAGTCTGGTTATACAAAGTAAAAGCATACTTTCCAGTATAACCCCAACACGATGCTATGTCTATTTGTACTGGTCGAGTGTATCCCAATATTTCCTATCAGTATTGATTTTATCTTACTAGATCAAGTTTTAGGTTGAATAAGATCACTAGTTACTTGATTGAATATATTGATTTTTGGTGTGTGATTTTTCACTACACCTTTTAGGATCTTGTAAAAGGTTCGTGTGTATCTCACTACTTGTTTTAGTGATGTTTTTAACCATGAGGTTCGTATAGTCTGATTATAGACTATACACAATTTTGGAAATCCTTTGCACTGCGTTTTTATACTTCAGCTGTCATATATTGTTTCATATGTTTCACAAAATTTTCAACAACACTCTAAAAATACACGCACACACACTTTCATTACGTTCTAATTTTGTTTTATTAGATTATCTAGAAAAACCTCATTCAAACCTCTCTTTTTTAAATCGCATTATTTAATTATAAAATCATATTCTCTCTGTGAGATTTAACTCTTACTTCTGCTACTACGTAGTTATTAGTAAGGTTTAAGTTGGGTGTCTACATAGTTATCATATTTACCGCAACCGCTGAAGTATCCGCCGCCAACAGTGCATATCAACTTCGGCACCGACAATGCAGATCCATCACCGCCGCCTATCCTTGGAGAACACAAGACCGCCAATCCATTTGCCGTCGTGTATAGTATCACAATTCAAAATGAATGCGACCCATCTCCCTTTACCTCTGCCACATCCTCCGCTGGAATTTTTTTCTTCCTAATAACAATATCTACTTTAGTGGGATATAGATCTTGAGTAATCATCATGAAGACCGATGGTTTTTCGGATAGAGATGGACAGGGAGCGTTGGGGTAGAGAAAAAAATTGGAATTTTGATATGGAGCTGACAGTTTTTTGAATATATGTTGGAGGAGTGTGTATTTTTTTTATTCTTTTATTTAGAATATTTAAAAGTTATGGTAAAAATGACATTTAAACATTCATTTTGTACCTATGAGTTCATTTTGCTTGCATTAAAAGCTAACAGTGCCTCCTAATTGAAATACTATTATAAGCTCATAGATTAAGCTTTAGTGAGTCACTTTAATTGGGCTTCCTTAAAACAATTATACACATTTAATTTGACACATGGACGCTCAATAAATCGGATATTTTCAATATTTTTATCTCTAAATTTACAAGAAAAAAAAAAAAAAAGTTATGAAGAGGTCCCATTTCCTTCAATATATATTATGATGGTATGGCCTATAACTTTTATGTGTACACATAGAGGCTAAGTAGATAAGTAGCACGCATATTGCCGTTGCTTGATCTAATTGAAATACAATGATTAGGAGGTGTTTGCAAACAATATTACAAACTCATAATCACTTATAATTTCAAGTGTAACTTCCAAAAATAAAACTGATTTTGCACTATTAAATTGAGTTTGCAAACACTACAATAATATTTAAACGATGCATACATCTTGATGGAAATGAATTAAATCTCATCATCCCAAAGATGTTGAATGGTCTTGTAAGGGCTACTAGTTTGATTGACATAGCATTCACCCCTCATGATTTTGGTCTCCTTCATCTTTGTATCGATTTGAAGTATGTCTTATTCGTTCCACTAAATTGAGATTAAGTGCTGCCATGTTCTCCTTCATCCTCTCTTGGTTGAAACTCTTTACAATCACACTCGACCCCTTCGACACTCCCCATCTCAGAGCAACCTGAGCCGGGGTTGCTTTCCGTTTCTGAGCGATGGATTTTATGAGGGGGTTTTCCACCACGGCCGTCGAACCCCACAAATTTCCCTGCCCTCCTAGAGGAGAATACGCGCTTACGTGAATATTGTGATCGTTGCAGAAATCTCTTAGCTTCTTTTGCCTCCACATTGGGTGCATTTCCACCTGCTCCTGTAATGTCAAACGAGTTGTCATTCATATTATTATTATAATTGGTTATGTTTATTTTTTTCGAGTCAATTTACATTCTGTAATTTATGGTGGATCCAATAATTCTTTTTCTTTCTATCTTATCGATTTTAGTCTTATGGTGTTCAATTTTAATATTTTTTATCCAATTTTAGTAGTTTTAAAGAAAATTCAAAATCAATCGAAAATCACCTACGCATAGAACTAAAATTACACCTTAATACCCCTAAAAAAACAAAAAAAACACAATACGACTAAAATTGTTAAAGTAGAAAGAAAAATTATCTAATTGAATCCTTAAGATACATGACGCAAATACAAAAAAAAAATTTTTCTTTAAGTATCATTATTATGTATACACACTATCACTGTTATGTATAAAAACTATCAATATTCAAAATATCAAGCACTAATTAAACAATGATATATAGCGTATAAGCATAACAATGACATTCAAAATAAAAGAAATTCATGTGAATTCGGGTATACATGAGATTTACTTTGATGCAAATTGATAGTATAAAATCTAGTATTATTTAATTTTAGTATGTTTGGGTGGGGTGTCGGGGATATCTGGGAAATCACACATGATCTAGATTTGAATACTTGATTGATCCATATATCTTTGTGTAATAGCAAAGTTACTATTCTATCAATTAATTTTTTAACAATCATCATATACATCTCTTTACTGTACTATTTGTACGTCATGAAATCTCTCACGCATCAACAAATAACACTTTTTTATTATTTAGGATAGCCTAACAATCAATGATATCAAGTGTATAAAATCTAATGATTCAATTTTATGATCTTGATACAACAAGCGGCACAGAGATATGTTAGATGCACACACGTGTGTGTGAGAGATCGAAAAGTGAATCTCATGTACATCTAGGTGCACCGTACATTTATAGTGCATTTTAGAGTCGTGCAACTTGCTATATTAAAAGATGCAACTTGTTTATACTGAACCGTGCTATTATTTTTCCATATTAATAGTTGCATAATTCAGTGTACATGAGTTGCATCTTTCAATATAACAAGTTGAATGATTCTAAAGTGCATAATAAGTACATGGTGCATTTGGATGCATACAAGACTTAGCCGAGAGGAAAGGTACCTGATTGAGTGCAGGAGGGACAGATGCAAAATCTAACAAAGTCTGAAGCTTCTTGCAAGAGAAATTGCTAACGCCAATCCCCCTACACAATCCCATCTCCAAGCATTTCTCCATACCCAACCATGTCGACTGGAGATCTAGTTGCTCGAATTCGTCGTCTCAGGGCAAAGGGTCGGAAACCCATGGCTTTAGCTTCACTGGCCAGTGCACCAAATACATGTCCACATACTCCATTCCAAGCTTCCTAATATATCATCCATCCACCCATAATTTCCTTATTAATTAATTTCAAAGGAAAAAAACGCATATATAGAGTTAAAATCCAATTTAGTGTGGGTTTTGAAACACAACTAAAAAGGTAGAAGTGTTTTTTTTTAAGTTGGATCACAACAAAAAAAAAAAAAACACTTCTACATTCTTGAGTTGTATTTCAAAACAACCCCTTAATCCCATAATTTTACTCTTTCCAATTAAAGGTTTCAAAAAGTTGTCTTTTTAATTTAGTCTCACAATTTGTTAATTGGTCTAATTTTGATCCCAAGAGTCATGAGAAAGTACAACGTCGTTTTAGACACATGGGATGGTAAAATTGGTCGCATAACTTTTGCAATTTCTACAAAAGGTCCCAAAAAAGTGCCCAAAACGACGTCGTATTTCAAATTCTAGTGATTACATGATCAAAATCAGAACAATTAACGAGTTATGAGATTAAACTGAAAAACTAATGAATTTTTCGTGACCTTGTGTGCGGAAAAGATAAAATTTATGGACCAAATATATATATATATATATACGTAAGAGAAGAGAGGGAGTTGGAATTAATTAGTTAAATGAGAGTTTGATTGAGTGCTGAGAGAGGGTCATGGTGATGACTGCCCCATAGCTTAGATATAACAAAAATGTCTTGTCTTTCAACAATTCCATCATACATTGCTTCCCCTAAAGCATTCCCTAATGCAGCCTCCGACCCATATATATGTGCCGTGTCAAAATGCCTGTATCCCATCTGCATCCCCATATATATACACACACAAAGTAAATATGGTTATAGTTGTTAAATTATGTATGTACATGTGTTGTTAATATTATAGAGGTTAAATTCATTTGTTTCAAATTTAAGTGTCGTTTTAGCTATTTTTTCCCAATTTACCTATATATATCTCCCAATGTCTTATAATTTTTGACAACCCATAAAAAATAAGAGAATAAAAAAATATCTCTTATATTTTATGGGGATGAGCTAAGTGTAGAGAGAAAGTGGAATGAATTTATATGTCTGAAAGTGCAAATTTTGCAAAAACGACGTCATTTATTTTTGAAATGGAGGGAGGGTTAATTTGTGTTAAAACATACCTTGAGAGCCATTCGGACAGCGTGGTCGGTGGTTTTTCGATCATTTTCGTAAGAGTAGGTGCCGAAACCGATGACCGGAATGGTCATGCCATTGTTCAATCTAATTTCATCACATTCATGGCTTCTCACTTTCTCCAACGTATATATATGTATGTTTGTATATATGCAAGCTCTCACTATATCTTAATTTGTGTAATGTTATGAGAGAAAGGGGGTTTATATAGGAAGGCATGGATACAAAAGTCAACCTTAAAACCACCTGTAATTTGCCAAGACATTGAATTGAAGCAACCAAAACTAATTAACCTGCCCATATGATGTGATCTTTGATAAAAGTCAGAGGATCAGGATAGAAATCATATATTATTGTTACTATTATTATAATAAAGTCTACATAGGAGTATCTTCCTATTGTCTTAACTGATCCCCCAGATATTATTTGTCTCAGTACTAATTACCTGCCTTCTATCTTGCATGTCTTTATTGTCTCCATAAATGATCTTGATATCACTTATAAATACAATAAAATCTGTTTGTGAGATTACTCATGGATATTGAATCACTAATGATAGTAAATCACCAATACAAAAGCCATTCATCCTATATATATATATATATGTAGTTTTTCTTTATGTTTTTTAACTCCTACTATGTACTTGTTTTCCTTTTTAAATAAATATTAACTCTATTAGTTTGGGGTAATAATTTCAGTTGACTAAATTATCTGATTTAAAAAAAAATAAAAAAATTGGCTGAATTCACTACAAAAAAAAAAGAGTTGTCTACAAAATATTTCAAATGGCTGTGGAGTTTTTCAACAAAAATAATGTGATCCTTAAATTGAGAGAATTGTCTACGTCTTACCTATGAATTTTTTGAATTTCAGTAGACAAAACATAATTGTGTAGAGTTGTACTGCACAATTATGGTACAAAAAACTTATTTATTGATTTACTTATTTAATTTCCTCAATCTGCAAGAACTAAGGGTATGTTTGTTTTTCGGAATTTAGGTGTGCGGTCATGATTTTTAAATTTTATGGATTTGAAAGTTTTGGTGAAAAATAAAAAATATGTTTATGCTTTGAGATCTTAATAGGGTGTGATTTTACATTATGTCAAATCAATGTTTAATAATAATTAATATTGTATTATTATATTATATTGAAAGTGAGAAAAATAATAATGCGATTGTGTTGATTTTATGAAAAAGAGGTACATAGGTATACTTAATTTGTAAGAGTAGATATTTAAATATTAAATTTTAAATTTCAAATTATAATTGAACGTGGTTCACAAATTTTAAGTCATTCGAAACAAACATATGCCCTGAAAGTATTTGATCTGAATTAGACACAGTAAAATATAAGGGGTAACTACTAAGACCCAAAATTTTACTATTATCACTTGGAGACTTCATTTCGGCTAGGTATGTTCTTATGGATGTGTTGTTCGTAAAATTGTAAGCACTTTCTTTTGGGGTAATGTGCATGTATGTCTTTACTAATGCCCCTACCTCCTCTTAATAGGGAGAAATTATTAATAAGTAGTATAATTTTTTTATGTAAATTATTAATAGATATAAATGAGATTACATATATAGTTAAAATTGCATGTGAAAGTGTAAATGTACCTACATATATATTCAAATTGCTATATTCAAATTGCAATCAGTTTATATTTATTAGTAAGTTGCAATTTTAAAATGTACACATAAGTAAATCTCTCATTATCTTGTCGGCTTGGCCAATAAAAAAAGCAGCACCCAAAATTTTACTCAATAAAAATTTATGACTTATGACTCACTCGTGTTTATCTCACGATAAAACGGAACATGATTTAAGTTTAACGCTTTAGCACATTAGATGGATTAATCATTAATGAGTGTCGCTTTATGTTCATTTATATCTTGTTTAATATGAATTATTTATTTTTAAATAATATTCGGGTATCAATGGCCATGCTCTAAATATATATTCTGGAAATGTCAAACAGTGGAAAATGAAAAAAAGATATTAAAAGGGAAATGCTTTTGCAAATGAAAAGTAAATGGGATTTCAATTTCTTTCTGCCTCATTTTGTTAGCGACTTTAATAATATTTGAATTAAGTGGCAGCATGCCTGATGGCCGGCTTTTGACAAATTTCTATTAATTTAATAACCAATTTTTGTTTTAGCAATATTATGAAGAGTTTATTTCTATAAATAAAAGTTACCGAACTTTTTCTACTTATCATAATACTTTGGAGAATACTTTTTGGGACACTGCTGCGAAATATTTTAAATGAAATATTAATTCTTTTAAAAAAAGTTTGAGATATTCTTTTTGAGTTTGTCTATATTTCACAAATTCTTAAGTCGTGAAATATTTTTATATAAGTGTGTGATACTTTTTAAAAGTAATCTTATATAAGACAATTTTACCGGGTTGACCGGTTCAACCGGCTGTTCAACCGTTTTAATGTTTATTAAAAAACAAAATAAATTTATAACTATCAAAAATTTTATATATTTTATAACTTTTCATTTCATATTTTTTAAATTTTGATAAAAAATAAACGAAATGGAGAAAAAACTAAATATATTTAAAATTTTAAAAAATAAATTAATAATTTAATTTAAAAAAATACACAAAAAATCGGTTTTGGTTTGGTTTTGACAGTTCAATTACTCATAACCGGTTATGGTTATTATAATAGTTTATCTATACTTTTTAACATAGGAGTTTTGTAGTTCAACCCGGTTTTGAAAACACTGCTTTTTAAAAGTAATCTTATATAAGACAATTTTATATATAAAATAATTTTATAATGCAATTAATTTATAACTATCATTTTATAATATAAAGACTTATACTTTTAAATGAAAAAATAAACATGGACAAACTAATATATTTTAATAAAATAATTTATACTATTTAAAATTATACACACAAAATGTAAATCAATTACTCATAAAATTGGTTAATATAATAGTTTATCTATACTTTTTAACATAGGACTTTGTAATATACTTAAGGGCCCCACAAGTATAGAATAGTAGTAAGGCTGAAGGTATATAATCTATAGTGAATTTAGCTAGTGATCTAATTAGGGCCATACCCCTAACGTAACAAATTTATAAAGGATGAGCTTAAGGATTCGATTTAGTAATTATGAATAATTGGAGGAAACAACGTGATCAAACTTAAAATCATTTCCTTATGAAACAGAACTTTTTCTCAAAAAAAAAAAAAAAAAATGAAAGAGAACTTAAACAAAACTATAAAAAAAAGTCAACTGCCATAAGTCAAAATTTTCACTCTTTGTTTCTTTTTCTTGTTTTTTTCCTGTTTTTCAAAACAAATAAGGCTACAACTTTACAACTTACACATGGAGCATCAAAATTTCTGCAAATCATCTCAAAAATGAATTTGTGTGGTATAACCGTATAGTATCGTCAGCTTTTACTAGAAAAATTATCATTTTATATATAAAATGCATCAATTAATAAATTAATGATTTCATGTATAGAACAAAAATGTACTGTGATAAAATTGTGGGATGAATACAAATTATGTATTTTTACTCATTTATCATGATTTATGTTTAAAGGCATAATGCATTTAAATGTCCTTATATTCTCTACGTATTCAAAAAATTCTTAAATTGTTTTTTTATTTAGTTTTGAAGAATTCTTGAAGTATTATTTTGTTACACAAGATATTATTTCAACAGTCCATCAACAAGTACAATTCAAAAATGTACTGGAGTGACTGGTCGCTTATTATACGGACCTTTCGAAATAAATGTAAATATTCTAAGCACCATTTGAAACATTATTCGTAAATATATAATTTGATTCGTGAAACACATCTGAGTAGTTTACTGATTTTTTACAATCATTAAGTATGGTAGCAACGATGAGTAAAATCTTTCATATACACAACATCATTCATGTAGATCGAATATGAATCTCTACAAATGTGGCGTTCTAAAAACACCATTCTTTCATGTAGATAATTCTACAAATAGTTGGTATATATATGCTAATAAAGAATAAATATTATAACAAAATAAACCAAAAATATGCAATACCAACATTATTAACCTTGATTACTTATGATGACAACAAATTAGTTTGATTATGTTGGTATTGTGTATCTTTTATCGATTTTGGTGTGATCTTTACTATTTATTGGTATATCAATTGTTTGTAGAAATGTCTATATAAAATGTGGTGTTTCTAGAATGCCAAGTTTTTGTTAAAATTTATATTTGATCTATATGAACGGTGAAGTGTTTTATTCATCGTTGCTAGCATGTTTAATGACTATAGAAAACCAGTAAACTAATGTTTCGAAAGGTGCTTAACTAATTATGTTTATTTCGAAAGGTCTTTAGACACTATCACTCACACCAGTACATTCGTGAGTTGCACTCGTTGACAAACCGTCAAAAAAGGGTCTCGTGTTAAAGGGCTTTTTAAAGTTATAAAAAAAATTGTTATAAATATTTTTAATAACTATTTTATTATTATTTTTGGTATTTATCGAAATAAAGAATGTTAGTATAATTTTTTTTTAAATTTTATTTAAAAAATAATTTTCAAATTTATTAAATCCATATATTGAAATTTTGAATATTTTCTATTACATACTCCATTTGTCCACAAAAGTTGTTCTCATTTTTGTTTTAAGAAAAAATAAATAAAGTATATAAAGTAAAGAGTATTGTAAAATATTATGGGGTTCATTTATGAATAAAATAATAATTTTTTTTTATCGGGAAAAGAAATTTTATTTCATATACTCAAAGACATTCTCAGTACCTTCAAGTTTTTATTTACATACAATAAAGCTAACACTCCAGGATCCTTCAAGGGCAATTTAACTGTTGGTCCCAAAAAATCGAGTTAAAACCCGAAAAATTTTAATGGGAGGTGACTTTAAAATTTTTGCGAATGTATTATGCAGATTTGCTAAAGTATGTATGACAATTAATATGAAAGCAAATAAGAACACACGTATTTTTATAGTGGATCGAAGACCCAACTTCTACATCCACTCTTCCCTTCATGGGATACTTCCTTAATTCAAAGGAACCTTAGTTTTCAATGTTAGGCACACCATCAATCAGATGTTTACTGAGTTCTCGCTCTAACAATCAAATGTTTACTGAGTTCTCACTCTATCCCAAAATGCAAGCTAGATCGTCTAACTTACAAACTTGCCTATCAATTTTATGGAGAGGGGTTTGATTTTGGTTTCCAACTAGGTGAGATTTTCCCTTACATTGTTTTAGCATTTAAGCTAAGGTTGGGAAAATCTCTCTAAACTTTAGGATATGACATTTATGCTATATGATGTAGAAGACTATTGGATAAATTTGGATATCTAATGTTCTATGTTCCTTGAATGGAGATGCTTGAATATTTGACTTTCTTGTTCAGTTGACAGTTTTCTCCATTACCTTCTTTTGAAGATAGTGCAATGTATTTATAGTGTAGATTTAAATATTTTATCATTGAAGAGTAAATTCAAATCTATACTAATAATCTTTCAACTTTTCTTTGTCCAATTGCACTGTTGCACACAACTTTATGTCACATCCATACATGTGTTGTCAACTTCTCATTGGTCTGCTTTTTTGTAAGTCTAATGGATCTGATCAGATCAGCATGCACCAGATTAGCAGGCTGAAAATCAGCACACATCACATCAACACGCTGTTGATCCGCATGCTGCTGGTTCGCACGCTGAAAATCATCAGTCTCATCTTATCTTGATCAGCCCCGTCTAATCTTGATGAGTTCCCCCTCAACTTGTTACCTGTAAAAATAAAACTAAGTCTAGAAACGCAAACTTTTTATACAACTTATATTGTCCTATTACAAGGTGTTTTGACATAATAATCAAAACTAAAATTATCCCAACGCTAACCACTCATCCATGGAGGCATTACAAGGAATTAAATTTTTTACAGTGCACCAACTCCAAATCCCCCTTTCACTTCTTCTAAAATCCTATGTACATTAATCTCCCCTCCCTCAAATATTACTTTATTTCTCGACTTCCACAATACCTAAACCACACACTCCCAAATACATATTGCAAACTTCATACCTCTTTTTCGATGTAGAAGACCAGAAAACCAAAGAAAGAAGTCTAAGATCTGATTTGGCTAAGCAGTGGAGATCCCAAGCCAAGTAACACATCCTCTCCAAGTATCTAAAACAAAATAAAATGATTATTTGGGAGTAAAATAAAATAATAATATGAATAATTAAGTGGTTGTTGAAAGGTGGAGATAAAGTTCATGTGTTTATAAAGGAAATTAGTCCACTTTTGATAGATGGAAAAAAATAATAATAATAATAAACACACTTTTGATGAATGAGGGGATTATTTTTATAAGAATCAATCAATCACATTTAGGAGTGGAGGGTACGACATACCAAAAATTTTCTCGTCATACCGTTACCATAACGAAATTTTCGATACCGAAAAATGTCATACCGTTGTCATACCAAAAATTCGGCATACCGAAATCTTCGATATGTCAATATTACATACCGATATCGTACCGAAATTTCAGTATATACCGGTATACCGAAAAAAATTTTGGTATACCGGTATATTTTTTCGGTATACCGAAAATATTTTGGTATACCGAAATTTTCTATATTTTCATACCGTTATCGTACCGAAATTTTCGGTACGGTACACTGAAAATTTCGATAAAATCAATATTTTTCGATACGGTAAGTGCGGTATACCGATATTTCCTCCATCCCTAATCACATTATTACAATTGAATTATTTTAAAAAAAGAAAAGAAAAAGAAAATATAATGTGCATCAGTACAATTAGTAATTTACACTTCACTAAAATAATTTTATCTTGTCAAAAAGTTCAATATGGTAACGAATTATAAATTATTTTATTTATATTAATTAACCCCTTAAAGGGTTGACCTAGTGATGTAGGCTTGAGATTTAGAAGTACGCTCCTATCTAAGTTTCAGGCACGAAACCTCTAAAATGTGATCAATTCTTGAAATGAATCTAGAGAGCTTAGCTTTAACTTGAAGTGGGGTCCCCGTTAGTGAATCATGGGTTTTGATTCCTTGTTTTAGTCGGTTTTTGAATCGAAAACCGAGTTATTAAAATGTATTTATATTAATTTTCTAATATTTAGCTTTTTTTTTTTCTCATGATATAGAGTAGCAATTCTCGAGTTTGATGAGTGGATGAAGAAATGAACACATTAAACATCATATAGGAGAGACCTACGATTTTTTTTTTTAATTATTGGAATAATTATTGCAAGTCAAAAGACCAGATCCAATTATGTCCATGGACACTGCTAACAAGTAACCACCCACAACTACTTGTATTAAAATCAGCAAATAAATGAATAAAATTGGTCACCGCTAAATGATTTAAAAAGGAAAACACATTAATTGCTTAATATGTCCAACAATTTGGTTAGCAAGTAGCTGTCTTGTCTTAATATGATCACATAATCTTGCAAAATATGGTCCCTAAATGATCCGTAGAAGCACATTAATAACATAAATGTTGCTTAACCTTTGGGCTCATAGAAGGTTAAGACTTAATGCTAGTTAGATTTTAATACATGGTTATATAAGATTTAAGTCAACAAATAATATATAGTATAGGCATATACTATCATTACATAATTTATGAGAGTGAAAATCGTTATGCATTTTTTTGGTTGGTCATGTTCTCTTAATTTGATCTCGTCTTATATGCATTAGGTACACCATGTAATTCAATTGGCTTTTTTTAAATATGCATATTATTATATTAAAATATGTAATTTATTTTATTAAAATAAGCAATTTGTTTATATTGAAACACGCAACTCGTTCATACTGACACAAGTTGTATATTTTAATACAACAAGTTACTTGTTTCAAAAAGGCACTTGAGTTGTACGGTACACTTGGTGCACAAATTATGTTACTATATAGTAACACATCTTTCTCTTTACAATAACTTATTTGTGTTTATATAGTAACAAAAATTTTAATATCTTATATGTTTTACGATAAAGATAAATATATATACTAAAAAGACAAGTATGTATAATTTGTCTTCATATCAACACATATTTTCTCTTATAATAATATAAATTTGAGAGTAATTTTTTCTAATTTATCTTTACACGAATTCTTTTCGAAAAAATCGTTTGACCCGCAAATGACCCCAAATATTTGAGTAGCTTAATTGAATAATGAGTAATTAGAAGAGGGAAGATAGATGTGGTTGTAGAAATCTCATCATGTGGCTTCAAGATTATACCATGTTCCCTCCATTTAACATCTACCGTACGCACATATGTACAAAACAAATCTTCTCCTTTGTAATTTGGATTCTGGAAATCAACGTTAATTTTCATTGGGGATTTCAATTTCTGTCACCAAATTTCAGATTTAATGTACGGTATCAGGGGAATCAGTATCAATTTAAAATTTTGCAGATTTCATTCAATTGTGCAATCAAATAAGCATAGAAATTGAAAACTTTGCTTTTATTTTTGAGTTGGTATGCTGTGAAATTGGTTCTGTTTTTACAGGCATGACCCTTCATTTATCACAAACAATACTATTTTTTTAATATAAGTTAAATACTTCAATTATTACTATTAATTATCACTGCTAATATTCTTTACTGTAATATTCAACACCTTTAGTGTTATTAGTAATACACTTTATAGTAAAAAGTCACACCTTTCAATTAGCACAACTAATACTTTTTAGTAATATAAATTCTCGTGTAAAACTTGTTTACCCTGTACTTTATCTTTATTTATTGAAACAATTATTAATAAGTACAAATTTTTTCTGCAAATTACTAATAGATACAAACGTGATTACATATATAGCTAAAATCAAATTTGAAAATGCAAATATATCTATTTATATGCAATCATTTTGTACTATTAATATGCAATCATTTTATATATATTAATAAGTAATAATCCTAAAATATACCTTTCAATTTTTATTTTTTTTAATTCTTTAAAGGGAGATAAGACTTAAGAGTAACGAGTTGCAACTATGCTAGCGTTTTGATGAGGCAAGCCTATTACAAACTTGTTAAAACCACAAGTAGTCCCAAAAGTAACCAAATTAGATAATAGTTTTCATAATGTCTGAAAATATACGATAATCACATCGAAATTTATGTGGTTTTACGAGTTAGCTGAGCCTGCTAACATACATAGAGACACAAAAAAGACATGAGATTGATCCCCTAAATCTCCAGCAGAGCTGCTTGTACATGTGCTGGTATAAATCATAATCATCCAGCTGCAAGAAATATGATCAAAAATCAGATATGTGCATAAGTTCGAGTATCAACACATAAAATAATTTAGAAAAGAAAACAGCACCATATAATTCTTCATTAAAATTATGAGTCTCGATTGAAAGAAAATCTAATTTGAACTGCATAAAATGCAACTGCTGTGTTGTAAAACGATATTGTTTCACACCAAAATATCAATTAGTTTACAAGCCAAGGCAGTGAGTAGGTTAATAGGAATTAACATGAACGAATTGAATCTGGAAACTAATAACTTTTCAAGGTATAACAAAATAGGGCAAAACCTTCTATGCACCAGTTGCGCCTTAAGTACAGTTTTAAAAGGTGTTAGTTTTTTTACTAAAAGGTATTAGATGGTCAATACTAGTTGTTTTCACTAAACAATATTAGTGCACACAAGTGTTACTCTACCAAAAGTCACCAATATTTGGTTGAATCATCACTAATGTGGAAAAATGTGATCATTTTTGGATATCTTATATTTAAATACTCATATTCATCACTGCTAAAGAGTGTTGTAGATAGAGAATCTAGAATCTGTCAGCTCCGTTGGCCAATATAATGGCACAAATAAAACAGTATGCATAGGAATCAGTTAATAATGCTCACCAGATAATCAGAATCACTTGCTTTGTTTATTTGTCACAGTTCTCTGAACTGTGGAGACACCATCCACAAACTTTGTCCGGAAAAGAACATTAGCATTATTGAACATTCCTTCCTTTAGCGAAACAACAATAAACTGCAAAGGATAAAATGGAAAACAGGTTGATCATGAGAATCCAAATATGATCAGATTTGATAAAAAAGAAAAAATTATGTAATTTTATTTGGGATTTAAAAATTGGATTTGGGATTCAAAATCTAAATCACGTTCTTAAAAACCCAATAAATTTCCCTGAAAATCCCCTATTGTATCCTACACATTCTCTACACATACTCATTAATGCAAATATGGTTTTTTTTTTTAATCCCAGTCTTATTTTATTTATCGTTTTTCACACCTTTTATTCTCACTTTTGCAACTTCCAATAAAAAAACATTACTTATTATACATTACACGTTACCTTATTTAAAATTCAAAACAAACACACATGACACACCATTGATATTTACCAAGCTTTGAAAATCCATTAAATCCCAAATTAAACATACCCTAAATGTTCTGGGTGCTATCAAGAAATATGAGAAGGGTTAAGTCCAGAAAGGTACAAAGGAAAACTAACTTGAGAGTGTGGAAAGTGAGTTTTGATCATCCTTCCAATGTTCTGTGTGTGGCTTAGATCAAGAGCTGCATCAACCTGAGAGACATATTAGAAATATTAGCTCTGGAGAATTTGACTTTTATATAATTATTTGGGCATAAACCACCTAATTTTAGGAATAAAATTTTGAAAAAATATCATGTAAAATAAATGAATAGGACAGGTCAAATTTGAGAGCTCAGAGGACAGCCCTAAAACTCCCACCCCCATCACCCAAAAGAGATCAGGAGAACAAATAATCTTTCCAGAAACAAATTTGAAGAGAGAGTCTTGTATGCACCAGGTGTACTGTGCAACTCAAGTGCATTTTTAAACAATATTAGTTGTTTCCACTGTACCGTATTAGTTGTTTCCACAGTAAAGTATTAGTCGTTTTCATAAAACAATATTAGTTGAGCATCAGTTGCACTGTGCAACGGGTGTACAAGAGACTTGACTTAATTTTAAATAATATGAACAGATGATTCAACAATTTAACTGTGCTAAATGAAGACAAGATAAATACTTTACTAACCTCATCCAGTATATATAATGGAGCTGGTTTAAAAAGAAGCAAAGCCAAAATTAGAGAAAGTGCAAGTAGAGATCGTTGTCCTCCACTGAGTTCCGATAAAGACTGTTTCCAAACACTACCAAAAGCAACCCGAACCTCCAAACCATCGAGGAAGCTGCATCCTTCAGGAGGTTCCAGTTTGGCCATTGTGCCCGGCAAAAGAGTAGAAAATATGGATCCAAAATCTCTGAATAAAAAGAGCTCCATTAAGTATTTAACTAGCAAGTATGGTTGAAAAATTAGAGAGAATGTATCTAAGCAGGCGAGCTTTAGAGGGAAACATTCTCCTTTTACTGTTACTTGCAAACGACAGAAAAAGTAAAATGACAAAAAAAGGTTATTTGTAAAATGAATAACTATCACATTTTTTCAAGAAAAACTCGTATGAGACGGTCTCATGCATGAGACAGAGTACAACTTAGCACAATCAACACTCACCCCTCCCAAAGTGTTAACGCACCAATGCCCAATTTACACTCCGTCTCACAGTGAGACGGTCTCACGCAAGAATGCCTCTTTTTTCAATTACAAAATATGTTTTAAAATTTGCAATTTGGTAAATGGCCTTTCAATTGTTGCAATTCTATCACATGATTATTTCCATGCAAGTCATGTTGACATGGCAGCGTATGAAATTGCAAATAAAGTAGAAGGTTGTAATTATATTGAAAAAAAAGTAAAAAAGGTTGTGAATTTATTTTCAATTTTTTAAAGAAAAAATCCGGCTGCCATGTTAGCATAAGTTGCCAGAAAATAATCATATGATATAATTGAGAATTTTTTAATAGTCTGTATCAAATTGCAAATTTTTAAAAACATGTGTTATAATTGAGAAAACACGAAAAAGACGTGAGATTCTATGCAATTAACCCAAGAAACAAACAAAACTAAATCTACTAACTTGTTAACTTTAGCCCAAGTAACTTTAAGTGTTTCCTTCTTCTTCTCATCAAGCTCTTCGATAACCATTTTGATTTTCGACTTGTCATTCTACACAGGAAAATCTGCATAAATAACGTAGACATTGCAGAAAAACCACTAACTTTCCATCACAAACGCTAACCTCAATAATGTTCTTTTTAGATATCAAATCATTGTACTCATCTTCAGCTTTCTCAAACATGGCCATCACTTTCTTATTCACCCTTTTCTCAAGGCTGCAATGGAAAATGAAGATGACGAAAATGTTAAAGAGTGTTTTTTTTTAATTAGTTTGCACATTGTAGCAATTCTCACCCAGATTGCTGTTCTTGCAGTTTCTCAAAGTCTTCCCTCGCCTTAACAGTATCACAGGACTCAAAGTCATAATCTGATCCAGATCGTCCAAAAAGTTGCTTCTCAGATGCAATCCAAGCATGCTTCTCAATCAATTTATCAACTTTCAAAGAGCAATCTTTCTGATCCATCTCCATGCGCTTGACCTAAAACGAAGAAGAAAAGGTTATCTTTAGAAGCTGATAAAGAACCAAGATAAGAAGGCAACTTCTTGTAGACACCAGTTGCACGATGCAACTGTTGCCATTTTTGAATGGTAATAGTTGTTTTCATTGAACAATATTGGTTTTTATCATTGAACAGTATTAGCTGGTCAACATTAGTTGTTTTCACTAAACAATATTAATTGTTTCTATTGAAAAGTATTAGTTGTGCACCACTTACACGGTGCTACTGGTGCACACAAGCGTTACTCAAGAAATTACCTCATTCTCCATTCTTTTTCTCTCTAAGTTGGCCTCACTAACTTTATGTTGTATGTGTTGCTGCTCCTTCATAATGCCATTAATCTGTGAATCACATTCCTTAATCTTCCTTCGGGCAATGTTGAGCTCAGATTGGACATTGTGGTGATCCTTCTCCATAGCAGTTAACTGAAAGAAACACGAAGAAAAAATCATTTTTGATTTCGTCCAGGAAGAAGCACGTGATCTAGAGCATTGAATGTTGATATACCTTTGATTTCTGAGAATTTAATTCAGAAGTAAGATCATTAATTTGATTCTTTAAAGCTGCTAGTTGGCTCTCAAGAGATGCCTTTTCTTTATGAGCTGCTTCCATTTCCATTACAAGCCGCTCCTTTTCAGTCTCATGCCCCTAAAGGTTCTCAAAGTATCAACAAGTAATTTGGTTGACCATAAAACAGGTTAAATGGACTGAAACAGCTGTAGAGTTTAATTTCCAATGCATCAACTCAAATAAATTAATAGGAACCCCACAAATGAGTTGAGGGAGATGTAAATAAGCATAGGTAGTACAACAAGAATTAAAATGTGTGTGAAAGTAATAACAAAGATGTATGTAATTATTATGCTGCAAATGTATATGGTTGACTAGAGAGTAATAATAATTAAGTCTTACGTAAACGAGTTTTACCGTGCAACTGGTTTGCATTTTGTGTGTATTTTTTAACAGTATCAGTTGTTCTATTGAAAAGTATTAGTTTGATAGTACAAGTTGTTTCTAAACAGTATTTTGTATTTTACTGTGAAGTGGTAGTTGCAACTTAGTTGCACAGTGAAACTATTTTACATAAGACCAACTCTAATAATTAATAATCAGTTAGTTTGTAGCAATTGGCATCATTATAATGCATTTACTAAGATATTAAAAACCAAATTAACGGTATAACTGAATTTTGAGGAGTAAAAAGAGCAGGTATAATTTTCCCAGCGTGTTACACTAATGAACATCACTTTGTCAAGAAATATTTGTTATAGAAACCACAGGTCCACAAGGTCCTTAAAATTTGGCTGCTGATCTTGGTGTGGAAACAAAAATAAAAAGAAAGCAGATTAGCATTCAAGATAAAAAGAAACCGAGTATTGTTGCCAGATTTATTTCAATGGCCAAGAATTTTCATCATTCATGCCACGAAACCCCCAGCATAAATGGTTTCAAATGCTGTGTATGAAATTCATGTAGTTAAGTGTCTTAAATAATATAGTGGGCCTTCATAAATGTTGTGCAATTACCGAAAATATACCTTAAGGTTCTTTGATGCTGTCTGCATCTGACTTTTAAGAGTTTTAATCTTTTTCTCTAAGTCCTTAAGCCTGCTTTCCCTATTTCCAGCATGATCATTGATTGACTTTTCAAGAGAAGACACTTTAGCCACAGATTCTTCATAGAGAGCTTTCTTTTCATTGATGGATGATTTAACTGCATCCAGCTCCTCCTCAATTCTCTTTACCAACTCCCCAAGCTATAGTGCATAACAAAAGTTATTAAATTGATACAGAGAATAAAGATGTGAATATCTGACTATCATACAGTCAAATTAGAAATTCTGGGTAAAGAACATTGTGCTTATCAATGAAAAGACAAGGAGAATTGAATTAGAATATCCATAATTGCAGATAAAATCACAACCTTTTTTCGCAAATTGCAAACTAATTTAAATTTTTGACTCTTGGTAAATGAAACCTCAATTTTATATATTTTGCAATTCAAACCCGAAAATGATGTCTAATTATTTGTTTCCATACGAACCAATTTAAACATGTTAATTCGATTAATTATTCATTTGCAGGTAGGTGACATGTCATTTCCGGGAATGACAAAATCTGCCTATTGGTTCGAATTGCCAAGAAAAAAAACATTTGAGATTTCGTTTACCACTATTCAAAAATTTAGATTAGATTGCAATTAGATAGAAGGTTGTAATCTGCAATTACGCCATTAGAATAACACTATTTTAAACGCTCGGTATAGATATGAAGCTCAACCTTATGGTGCTCATTTTGCTTGGCCCTGTTCTCAGTGAGCGAGAGATCATGTGATTTGAGTTCGAACTGTGTTTTAAGATCTTTGAACTTCCTTTGGACGGGAAGAAGCTCATTAATCTGATGTCAAAACATAGAAAAATTAGAGAATTTACATAGTTTTTCCCTGTAGCATCACTATGTAATACTTTTATTTCAAAGTGAAATAATAGCCTTTTTCAAAACAACTCTTTATTTACTTATGCTTGTAGGAGCTTAAATGTGAATAGTATCTGTCACTTCATAGAAACACATTTTTTTGTCAATTGACATATGAAATGACAGTTGCTTTTGTAAAAAAATTCAAACAATTGCTTAACATGAACAAAAGAATATAAAAATTATTTTAATCAGTTTTAGAATGATCAGTGAGACACATTTTTAAGTTGTATGAGACGGTCTCACGATGAGGCGGAGCATAATTTGGGTATGACACTTCAACACTTTAAAAGGGGTGGGTGTTGATATATACTAGTTTGTACCCCATCTCATGTATAAGACCATCTAGTACGAGTTTTTGTCATGATCAGTAGTACAAACACTAAACCATGACTAGAATTAGGCTTAGTATAATCAGGTTTAGAATGATTGGTAGAGCAAACTCTAAACCATGATTAGAACTAGGCTAAGTTGCTGTTAAAATCACCACATTTTCTTTTTCAAATTGTAGTCTAATTAAACTTTTAAATCTTGGTAAATACTAAATAAAACCTTAACTTAAAATTTATTTGCAATTCGATAAATAAAACCTCAATAAAGAAATTGGCAAAGAGGAGCCCCGGAAGAGCGAATTGTTATTTTTACTTAAATCGAGGTTTTATTTACTAAAATTAAAAATTTTAGTTAGATTGCAATTTGGGAAAAGTTGATGATTTTAGCAGCAACACCTCAGATATAAGACAGATATCACATTGCCTAATACAGCTGTCCAACAGACACCAACATTTGATAAAGAAAAAAATAAAATACCGATAGACGTCCAGAATAACCTTAGCATCAATTTCTGAGAGTCGTTTCTGATGAAAAGAAAGTTTAGATTCAGCCTCTGCCAGAGCATGAAGCTGCCTCAACAGGTTACCTCCACCTCTGAAATTAGGACAAGTTTTAGAATGTGTTTATTTGCTAGTCTGATGGGAGAGATATAAAAAAGAGAAAAGGTACATCCAGACCCTTGAAGTATTAGCTCAAGTACAAGTGAGCCCTTAAAGTAACTTTTGGTGCAAATAAGCCCTTTATATTATCAAAATTGAACAAAAAGACACTTCTACTAACACAGAATAAATGTATGTTTTTCCAACTATTGTGGTTAAATGATAAATTCCTAATTTTAATAAGAAAATAATATAAAAAAATTTATGTAAAAATTTCGTGCCAACATAAAAAGCACATAATATTAAATACAAATTTCATATTTTTATATCAGAAACATACAAAAAGACTCAAGAAACACATTAATTACTCCCTCCGCCACAATTATATAGGCTTGTTTGACTTTTCACAAAGATTAAGAAATTGAATTGGAAAAGAAAAAATTAGACAAGCAAAATTTCTATTATAACCCTATTTAATAAGTGTTTTACTTTCCAATGTAACTAATTCATGAGGTTATATTAGTAAATGAATTAAAAAAAATTACTCTATATGGAAACAAGTCTATAATTGAGTCATCCATAACAGAAAAACAAGCCTATATAATTAGGACGGAGGGAGTAATAAATAAGAAACACTAAATTAAACTTAAAAAAAAACTAATGTCAAATTTGGTGGTACAAAAATAAAAATGTATCTTTATTTTGGATTAGTAATGGTTCATTTTTATTTATCTCTGAGAAAAAATGGTTTATTTGCACAAATGAAATACATTAAGGTCGTGTTTGTTCAATTATAAATAGTTAAAGGATTTATTTGCACCAAAAAATACATTAAAAGTTTACTTGAACCTATGTAATAGTTAAGGGCATGGATGTACTTTATCTCTATATAAAAAAGCAATCCCATTATTAGGATTACTCAACAGGAATTTAGATCCATTCCCAAAGGAGCATATCATCACTTACTTGCGACTACCACCAGTCAAAAGTCCACTGGGTTGGAAAATATCACCTTCTAGAGATACACTGGGTGTTCTTATTTCTCTGTTAAAAGTAACCTATCATCCATCAAGTAATCAAATGATAGTTTAGAAAATTAATGAAATAAAAGCAGCAGTTAAAATTTCAGGTTAAAAAAAGACTGAATATGCACAACACATAGATTATTTTCAGACAAATAGAGAGGTAAAATGCAACTTAAAAGGCCTATCTTATTTTCTTGGTTAAGCTAGAACTCTTCCACCACTCTACTCTTGAGGGGCAATCGTTTACCAGTCTTAATTTTAGTGGTGGCTGACATTAGAAATTTCTCCGATTCGGAGGATTTCAAATCTCCAGTATTATCCGGACCATACACACCCCTAGTTCTAATAAGCATCATAAACACCAAATTCTCTCATTCCTCAAATTGTGTGCAGAAGCAGCATATTTACAACAATAACCATGTCTTCCACATCAAGCTATCTACTGCCTTTTCAACCCGTTCTCATGAGCAAAACATGCTTTCAGCTCTCAACATTAGAATCTATTTTTGCAACAGTTTGAAAATGATGTATTATGCACATTTATCTAACTTTTTTTAGAAGCTACATTATAGATGTCCAAGAAAGATTAACGAAATATAAGGTTTTACTGCAAGGGAAATCCAGTCAGAAAAAGAAACAGTTAGGTTTACAATTATAAGATACCTCTCTTGCATCATCAGTTGTTTTGCAAACAAATGTCGATCCAAACACAAATTCCATAGCACTCTGCACAGCAATTACATGAATAAGATGGGTACAACTTATAGATATTTCCACTTCACATTTTGCAAAGAAAGAAGAGGGGTTAAATCTAAAATATCATTGGATGAGAATGTATAATGTTCATGCCAAAGGAGAATGTAATGCAGTGACAAAGTTTTGACAAGTGCTGATTGCAAATAATACTCAACAATGCTGATAATAAATTAAATTTTAAAATAAGAAACTTTTTTGTGTGAGGGAGCATACATGCAGTTCTTGCTCATATCCAACGAGAGAAAGTGCAACTTCAGCATTGCCTTCTCCAACCTGGATAAAATAACATATCTTAATGGCAAAAAAAGTGATAGGTAAAACACATAGAGATATGGTATGCAGGCCAACCAATTTAACAGCAGCATTTTGAACTCTCTGTGGGACAGGGTGGGTTTGAATCTTGTTTAGAGGAATCATTGTCACTCTCCTTCGCAAACCACCTTTTTTAAGAAGTAGTTTTCCAGTGTTTTCGTTGTCTACAACAATATTAAATAACTTCCCACCAGCAGCTACCTAAAGAGGAATTCAACATACACCGGAAGACATTCAGATGACAGCAGAGAAAGATACTTAGGTGATGTTTGTGTTGGATTTTAAATGACTATTAAAACCGATATTTGAAATCTAGGGGATTTTGAAATTCTGAAAAATAGTAAGATGTGTGTTTGTTTTGTGTTTTTTGCGTATTATTATATTGCTGTTGAGTGTGATTATAATGATTGAATGATGTGAATTATGATTTAAACATATTAAAGTGTAAGGAGAGAGAACTAATTGTATTGAAAAGTGTGATAGTAGGCTTATAGGTGTTGTAGTGGTGAATAAGTGTTGTGGTGGTGGTTTTTTAAAATAAGCTTTCAAATTCCCAACCTAAAACGGTTTTAAATTTGTAGCCTACCCCAATTATTTGGGATTGAAGGCTCGGTTTGTTTCTTAGAACCAGTTTTAAATTTCAAAAATCAAATCTTGGTTTTCAAAACCCAAAACAAACATCACCTTAAAAACAAGCAATGTGAACAGCTAAATTTTGTAAAAATGCATGAACAAAACCTCTAAGGCAATCATGGCAGAGCTACTCTTCACTTTAAATAGTTTCGCAACTACACCTTTCACTCTTGACTTATCAAAATTCTTTTCTGGATCATCGTAAATGAATTCCACATTAGCCAATTGTGAAGAAATTATACGTGCTTCCTCTTTAAATTTCTGCACCAACTCAAACTCAGTCGCGCGATCCTGACAGCATTCAGTAATCAAATTTAGACAAGATACTTTGTAATGGATAACATTGTGATGTCATTAAATGAGAGGTACCTTTTGGAGTGATTCCATAAGGTTACCATCATAAGAAAGAGATACCAAAGCCTTTTTAACCAATTCAACGTCTTTTCTCTTCACATTGAGCTCATTCTCTACAGCAGCAGCTTTCTCACACGTTGACAATAATTGGGCTTTCTTCTCCACCAGTTCTTTCTCACAATGGCCTCTTTTTGTTTGCAACTGTTTCAATTCTGTCTTTACTTGTCCAACAGCTATCTTAGCATCTCCAAGTTGATCTTCAAGGCATTTCTCTTCATTTCCACTGCTCTTGCCTGCCACCACACCCTGATATAATACATTAACTTATAATAGTGAAATAAATCCCAAAAATTAGAAATGAAAAAGCAGGTGTAGAGTAGATTCTAATCAAAGAGTCCGACTATAAGCTCCTTACTTAAAACAGCTTATATGATGTTTAGGATCTTATAAGCTCCAAAAATTTGGGGTAGTGCTACTTTTTTTTTTGGAGTTTATAAGCTTCGGATAGCTTATTTGAACATCTTATAAGATGTTAAAAGTTTTTTTTTTTTTCCCAAACACAGTTTGGCAACTTATAAGCTCCTAAACATCGTTTAAGATGTTTTAAAGGGCTTATTTTCTCTGCCGAACGGGCTCTAAACTCATTTTTAAAGACGTTACTTGGTACTCCTTCTCATTCTCGTCCAAACTTTTTGATAGCTCCTGGAAGCTTTTCTTAAGATCAGCAGCCCCGTCTTCAGCTTTTTTTACAGCAGCAGCCATCTCTTCTGCTGCTAGCTTTGACTCTTCTATACTCCTCTCAGTCTGGATATATTAGAAAAGCAAATCAGGTACAGTTCAATTTTCAAATGCCATCTATCGAAAAATAAAAAATATAAGAAGTTTTATGAGTAAATCCAAGAAAAATAGATATTGCAAGTATGTCCCTGTACCTTAGCTGCATTATCTTTCTCAGTTTTAAGATTGTCTTCTAGATTGCTCAGCACAGAAGCTTCCTTCACCAGATCCCGTGAAAGTTCATCAGCTTTATCTGATAGCAATTTTAGCTCCCCACCAACACTTTCTTCTTTTTCAGAACTCAATTTGGATATTTGCTTCTCCATTTCCTGTGTTTCCTCATGCATTTTTCCAACATTAGCATCAATCTCCAGAATTTTGTTCCTTATTTCTTGTACAGATTGAACCGTGTTATCCCTAATCTTCTCTGCTCGAACATATTCATAAGCAATACAAAACCTCTTAAGTCTATCCAACTCAGCATTTCCGTTGGCCCATTGCATATACCGCGTTCTCTCTTTTCGCAACTTCTCTAGAGCTGGAAGTATTTCCTGGTCAAGAAGCTTGTCAATCTCATCAACCTTGCTCTGTTTCTTCTCAAGTGTTTTAAGAGCAGCCTCTTTCTTTGTTTCATACATCCTTGTTCCGGCAGCTTCTTCAAGCATAGACAAGATTTCAAGAGGTTTCATATTCAAAACTTTGGTTATACGCCCTTGCATTATAAGAAAATGTGGATTATTCACATTCAGCTGGACTGAGTGGAAAAGGTTCTGAACTCGACTAGGTTGAGCAAGATGCCCATTGATCAAATACTTGTTCCTTCCACCAACAACAATCTGCATAAAAGGCCAAAACCTAAGATCATTTTTATATGATTGGCATAGTAGGCCATTGCTATACAGCACCCATTAATGTGCCAGGATATAGTTTTTTACTTGACAGTCCATTCTGGTTATTTGAGAAACAAAGAGGTATTAGATTCAATTAAATCAACATTTCACCAAATGGTAATTTGACGAATTTCCGTATTATACAGTGGTTGTGTGACTACATTGATTATCATCCAAAACACCATATGCAACCACTTACAAGAGCATTCGCCTCATGTGACAGTAACAAGCAATACTTAACTGATTACAAGTAACAAAAAAATCTGAAGAAAATGATAATTTACGCCTAGGAAACCATCATAACCCAATACGCTGACATCTGCATAAATGAAATTCTTAAATATATGCATACCGACCTAAAAGGCTCGAAAAATTAGAAGTTACTAGAGATAAAAATCCAAATACTGAAACTAAACTCGGAATAAACTCCAAAATTCATCATTTCATGAATTTGTATAATTCCAAAACTTAATACCTGGCGAGTCACAGTAATTTCAGGCGAATCTTCATAGCCAAGAGGGCTTCGAGTGCGGTCGGAATTATCGAAAACAACAGATACAGTGGCTTTGGTAATTCCAGCTTGGCCTTGCTTGTACACCAGCTCCTGCAAATTGGAAGCCCTAACCTGCTGCAAATTGGTGATACCCAACACAAAGCATATTGAATCGAGAATGTTGGATTTGCCGGAACCATTTAAACCGGTTATGGCGTTGAAAAACGGGTCAAATCCCGGAACTACGGTTCTTGTTGCGTAGGATTTGAACCCCTCTAAACAGATCTCTTTGATGTGCATTTTCTTTTCAGATTATGGAAGGAATTCTGAAAGCAATAGAAAGAGGGGTTTGGTTTCAGAGTGAGTTTTGAATCTTTAAAAAAGTTTAAATCAAATTATATTAGAGAGGGGCGGGAAAATGCTTCTTCCAAAACAATATTTGGAAGTAAAGATTGGCCCAGGCCCAAAAAATGCTAACGCGGCCCTATGTGTAATTTTATACTAAATTTTAAGCCGTGTTTTCGTGACGGGATCAACTATCAAATGGATTGGACACCAATTGCGATTCAACCGTTTGAACTGACAGTTCAACTGTTAAAATATTTTCTGTTTTTTTATTTAAATATTTACTATTATATTAAAAATATATATATATATATATATATATTTATAAAAATTTAAAATTATAACTTATAATTTTCCTATTTAAATAAACACAATAGAGTACAATATAATATAATTTAATTTAAAATAAGGATGATAGAAATAAAGATTAAGTTTAAAATTTAATAAATAAATGGGTTCAACCGATTCCAATTTTATCGGGTTTTTTTGGGTTCTGGCCGAGTTTTTTTCGGTTCAACCGTAAAACCGATTTCATGAATCGAGAATCGGTCGGTTCAATCTGGTTCTGAAACACTGTTTTTAAGTGCTATATAAAATTTATAAAAGTAGATATTTTATATATGAGATAGTCTTATTATACAGTTGACAAAAAGTAAGTTTATTATGCATCTCGGGTGAAATTCAAGTGAATTTTGGTATGTTTCAGTAAAAATAAGTTGCACGGTGAATTTGGTGCATAATGCATAAAAGACTTTATTATTAATAAAAGGTGATAGCTCCATAAACTGGGATTAATAAAATCATCCTAAGTTACATGACTAATTAAAAATAAATAAAAAATCTTATGATTAAAAATGGAACCATCATAAGTTGCATGACCAGTTTTGAAATTTTCCCCTCTTTAAGGCTTCACATTTTTAATATTTGTTAAAGTCTATTGAAAAATACAGTTTTGACTTTTAAAACTCTTTACACACACTCACATCTAATAGATGGGTGGCATCACCGCCGGAACAACGATCTGAAGCCCTTCGTATGATTGTGAAATATGAAGACAAATTTATTAACAAAACTAATGAAGTAAGATGTAAAATAAACTATTAAAAGATAATAAAAAATAATTAAGGAGAAAACTGAAAGAGTATAAAAAAATATAATTATTAAATATGAAGACAATTTTATTAATCTAACAAATAAGAGTCATACTCGTATGCACCAATTGCACCGAACAATCGGTAATTTTGACTAATTATGACTCATTCTAAGAATGAGTCAAAAATAAAATCTCGCGGATCTTTAATGTATTGATTGCAAGTTTCACTTTGTAAGAGGCATTTAGGTAAGCGGTCTGCAAGGCTTTACTTCCCTAGCTATGTGTTGGTTATTCTATTTTTATATTTCTTATATGTTGCTTAAAAAAAAATTACAACTTATCATAATTTTAAGACTTGTACAATTTTTATTTTTATTTTTTTAATATAGATCAAGGCTATAACTAGAGTTTTTTTTTTTATTATTATCATTATTTATGTTTTTTAATATTTTGCTTCAAAAGTTAAATCTACCTTGACAAATGTGTAGAATAACTTTATTAATAGATCAAGGCTACCACAAAAATTTACCTTTAATCAAAATTTTATAACACGTGTGAGTACTTATAACTAGAATTAACCAAAAAAAAAATGAAAATAAGGATCAGAAATAGTTCGAGTCAAAATTTAGTCGTACGAATTCTAAATTCGTGTAAGTGGTGCACACTAGCAATAATCAGCATTACCACAAGCAATTAGCATCAATATCATAAACATTAATTAGTAATACCACAAATAATTATCAGCAATAATTAACAATACCGCAATCACTATTCATCATTACCACAAGCAATATTCAGCAAACACCATAAATAATAATAAGCAATATCACAAGTATTAATCAGTAACATTAATCAACAATACAATAAACATTAATCAACAATACCACAAACATTAATCAACAATACTAAAAGCAGTGTTTTCATTACCGGATCAGACCAAATCGGACAGAACACCGATTGGCGGTTAAACCGATTGGATCGGTCGGATCGACCGTCCAACCGTTAAAATGATCGCTATCATTTTTTTTAAATATTCCCTATATTACATTAAAAAATAAAATAAATGTGCACTTATAAAATTTAAAATTATAAACTTATAAGTTTCATATTGAAATAAAGACAATAGAATCAAGACAACACAACACAATTTAAAATGCTAAAATTTAAAATAAGGATGATAGAAATAAGGATATAAACTAATTAAGAAATTGAAAAAAAGAAAGAAAAAAAACTGGTTCAACCGGATTTTCCGATTCTGGCCTAGTTTTTTCGGTTCAACCGTAAAAGTAATTTTCTGATGGTAATCTGACTGATTCCATGGCCGGTTTCTTGGTTCAACCGGTTTCTGAAAACACTGATTAATCATCAATACCATAAACATTAATCAGTAGTGTTTTTATAATTGGAATGACGACCAAATTGGACTGGACATCCGTTGGCGGTTCAACCGGAGATCCAATCGTTAAAATGAACTCTGCTTATTTTTAAAAATATTATCTATATTAAATTTTAAAAAAATATATGCATTTATAAAAATTTAAAATTATAACCTATAAGTTTCATATAGAAATAAATATAATATAGTCATAGACATCACAAGACAACACAATTTAAAATACTAAAATTTAAATTGGGGATGATAGAATTAGGATTAAGTTTAAAATAAATAAATTAAAAAAAAACTTGTTCAACCTGTTTACCGGGATTTTTTTTCCTATTCAACCATATAAATGGTTTTTTTTTTTGGGGGGAGGGTGTGGCTGGGAGGGGGGGTAATCGACCGGTTTCATGGCCAGTTCTCGGTTCAAACGGTTGAATTGGTTCAATCATGTTTTGGAAATATTGTTAATCAGTAATACTACAAACATTAATCAATAATATCACAACCAATACAATAATATAAGCATTAATCAACAACAATATATACATTAATTAGCGATACTACAAGTATTAATTAATAATACTATAATCAATAATCAACAAGATCATAGAAATTAATCAGTAATAACACAAACATTAATCAGCAATATCACAACCACTAATTAGCAATACCACAACCAATAGTCAGCAATTCCACATGGAATACTCTGAAATACCACAAATAATAATCAACAATATCACAACCAATACCACGAAGAAAGCAATACCACAAACAATAATCAGTAACACCATAGATATTAACCAGCAATACCACAAAGAATAATCAACAATACCACGAGGAATAATTAGCAATATCACAAGGAATATATGCAGTACCACAAACAACAATCAGCAATATCATAAACAATAATCAACAATAACACAAACATTAATCTCTAGTACCACAAACAATAGTCAACAATATTAATATTGAATATATGAATCCAAAATTGAAATAAGTATGATCAAATATAATCAACATTACCAACTATTAATAACCCCCAAGAGTTAGTCTAGTGGTGTAGCTTGGGACATAGGAGTGTACTCCTCTCTAGGTTCCCTCTAAGGTGCGATCAATTCTTGAGATGAGCAAGTCCATACAGAGCTTAGCTCTGACTTGAATTAGGTCCCTGCTAATGGACGGTGGATTTTGGTCCCCCGAATTAGTTGATCCTTGGACCGGATACCAAGTTATAAAAAAAAAAAAGGTTATCAACTATTAATACCTTACATGTGCAACAAACTGCGAAGAACGTCATCGAGAGCAGCAAAATTTCATCACAAAACTATCTTCTGTTCATAAAAAAATATAATAAAATGTATTTATTTTCCTAATTAATTTGTAGAATTTTATGTCAACGTAGTGTTTTGGCATGTAGTGCTCAAGTGGTGTGTGTGGGTGGCACATATCCATTTTTTAAATGAGTATTGACAAATTCAATTGCACGAATCTTTAATTCGTGTAAATGGTACACACAAAATAATTTGCCAACTAAAAAATAAGATGTATGATACATCATTAGAAGATGATTTAAAAATAAATAAGAGTTTCTTTAAAAAGAAAAATAAGACAAAATATTGAGAGAGTGAAGAATTTGAGATTAGAGGAAGATAAAAACTTGAGTTAACTCGGGAACTAAGGTTCATGTGATTTTTTTTTTTATTGTTATTATTATGTATACACACTATCTTTATTATACACATGGGCTATCACTGTATAAAAAATGTTTTATCTTTTATACAGTAATAGTGCATATGCATAAAAATCATAATGTGTACATGTAATGGTGATATATATCGTTCTTGCGCGTGAGTAGGAAAACTTTGCAAAAGAAAAATTCTTTATCAGATTTAAAATCAAATCTCAAGATTTTCACGTAAGATTCAAATTCACAATATTTCACATTAAGAAATATGTTTTGTTTCCTAATAAATTGAAGATTCTTTTTAAACTCAAACCATTTAGAGAAATAACACCTCACAATTTTCACACTGCAACCCTAGTTTTATCTCTCTAGGTCCATAGGACAAGACCAAAATAAAAAGGATTGAAATTATTTAATTTATAACATCCCAACAATTTTAAATCAGTTAAATTTTTAAAAAAAATTCAATAAAAGATTTTTTTACCTATACTTTTTAAAATTCACGTCTATCTTACAATATTTACAAAAGATATTTTATCAAGATTCCATAATTTCCTCAGCTTCTCATATCTTTATGAAATTTATAAGAGATTTAAATTCCAATTTTTCTCTACTAGTTTCTTCTCTACAAGAAACTAGTCGTCCACGATTTATCTTAGAGATTTTAAATCTAAATCTTAAATCTTATTCTAAATTCTAAATTTTAATTTTTAGTAGGAACTTATAAACAATTTATCTCTTCATATTAATTTTTCGAAAAGTAGATTGGCACAAGCACTAGCACTTGATGTGCAAATATGTTTTTTCACTGAATTTCGAATCTACCACCATCCGTTTCTTGCTTACAAATTCGGCCACCTCTTTTATTGTTATCGAATTAAGTTTATTTATTTAGTTATTAGATTTTATAAAAGATAGTTTCAAATTTTATCCCTATCTACAAGAATCAAATCTCAAGATTTTCATGAAATATTTAAATCTCAATTCCACAAGAAAATATATTTTCTTTTCTATAAATAGAGGTCTCTTTTCATGAAATCAAAACACGTAGAAAAATATTATTTCATAGTTTTCACAACTCATGGATTTTTCTCAACAAAGATTAAAGTAATCCAGTTGCATGCATCTACACCCACGACATGAATTTAAGGTGTGGTTTCTTTGCCTTTAGTAAATATTTCGTATGAATAAATTGTTTATGCGCAATATAATATGGCGTGATGTATATGATAAATTATTTACTTGAGCAATGATTTGATGATATGAAATTATAAAATTATTGTAAAAAGAAAGTTACGAAAGGTCAGGGACTGCAAAGAGGTCTGGGATTGCAAAGAGGTCCTCAGAGAACCTATAGATTGTAAAAGAGGTCTTTGGGGGAACTGCCATGCACATGGCCCAGGCGCAAAGAGGTCTTCGGGAGACCCAGTGGGATTGCAAAGATCTTTGTGAAAACCAGTAAGCATAATTATGATGAAAAGCTTTATGTGATAATTTGTGATTGACATGATTACTTGTGGATGAACACTTTATTTGTATGTTATATTTAATCTTGATAAGGTTACCTCACGGAGCCAGTGGTTTTTCTCATACCATACATTTAACATTTTACAGATTAAGAAGGATAATTATGATGAAAAGCTTTACGTGATAATTTGTGATTGACATGATTACTTGTGGATGAACACTTTATTTGTATGTTATATTTAATCTTGATAAGGTAACCTCACGGAGTCAGTGGTTTTTCTCATACCATACATTTAACATTTTACAGATTAAGAAGGAGTGTGGTGGAGGGACGGTGGATTGCCTCAAGTGTTTATTTAAATTTTATTATTGCAACAATTAATTTTATTTTTGAATATCGAGTCATGTTAAGTTCAAGTTCAATTTTTTTTTAGATTGAATATTTTTATTTAATTATAGTCACATCTCTTTAGACAAATTTGAACCTTTTGAGTTTTAAAGTGTATTTATTTTTTTTTTACTTTCCGCTGTAAATTCTTATGAAATTTATGCATATTTGGCCTACGAAAAATCGGGGGTGTGACATAATTGTATACATTTACATTCACTATATTAATTCTAGGTGGAGACTTCTAATGAAAGTCTATGTTTTTCTTTATTAAATGTTTTGGTTGTGAATTTTATTGTTAAAATGCTACATTCCATAGTCTACAAACATCCAGAACACATGTTATGATATGTTCAACAATTTCTACAGTAACTTGGATCATAACTGGGCCAGTGCTAAAACTAAGGATGACAGTTTGGCCCCGGTGCCCCCTGACCCCGGCGTTTGGGTCTCCCCTGACTCCCCACGGCGCGGGGTTGTTTTGAGTATCATCCTTGACCCGACTCCCCCCGACCCGACCTATTCGGTCCCCCTTTTCATATTAAAATTTAATATATATATATATATAATATAATATATATAAAATAATTTATTATTATAATTTTCATATTTATTAGTAGTATATATGTCATGTAAGTAATAGTAATTCAACTTCATAAGTATATTTTAGGTCAATATATATTGATAAATTATAATATTAAATACAATATGGTGTCACTCGAATTTGCTCATGTTAAGCTTCAACAATGTCCAATCAATCCAGAATCTCAAATTGACCTCCCATCACCTTTTGTTAACAACGGGAACATCAGATACCATGTTCTACAACCTCCTCCAATAGGTTATCTATTTGTTTCAGCGCTTTATTTGGACTTGGATCTTTCTCGACAATAAGGTCCTACAAGTGTTCTAACAACAATAAAGTATGTAAGAGTTTTTCCATAAACATACAAAAATATTGTCAATGATGATTTATCATACATCATGATGCAGTGAAGATCATTGTGTATTTTCAACCACTAGTTGATGCATATTTATGTTTCATCATATCAGTCCATGCATCAATTACCTAAAACCGGTAATAATCAATTTTTACAAGAAAATATTTGTGCTTACTAAAACGGACTAAAATAAAACAGTCTTTGTTTTATCCAAATCAAACCTTTCTCTTCACAGGTTCGTGATGGAGTAGGCTGACAATGTCCTCGGTTGTAACCTTAGACAATAGTTGCACGTCTTTTCATACTAAATAACTGTCAAGATAACACTAAATTTAATCAAAAGTATTAACTTGTAGACGTTCTCTTGGTGACGGTTTCAGGGGGGAGGCGACGACCCGTCGAGATACCCCATAAGATCCAATTCGATGAACAACGAAGTAAATTGTAGCTTCCATGAGACATAGTTGATGGGGGATAATTTCAGGGGGAGTTGGGTAAGAGCTTTGAGTTGGACAAGATGTGGTGGTTGTTTGGTGGCAGATGCGCCAGAAGTTTCTTCAGTACGTAGTGTCTGACATAGGTTAATTGGACGTGAGGTCAATGGTTGGTTTAATGTGGCGTTGATCGGCTAAGGAGAAAGAGGTTAATTGGACGTGAGGTCACAAGCTGGCCAATGATTTATGCGGATTTGTGAGGCTTGTGGTTGGCTTGATGTGACAATATGGTATATGGTGAGGGTGGAGAAATTTTGACGTCAAAGGATGAAGAAATATGGTAGGTTATGGGATTATAGTGTATATGACGACAAACTATGGAGAATTTTGACAAAAAAACACTCGTCAGAGATTTCAGAGCCTTCGTGATACCATGTTGAACAATATTTTATGTGCAATGATTTCTTTATTGATTTGATCCACAATATATACAAGAGATTGTGTACAAAGTATGGTAACAAAATCAATCTAGATCCCTAAATAAATGGATAAATAAATCTTGATCCCTAATTACATGGCTCATATATGGAATGAAATCTATACAAGAATATACAATGACTGACTACAATTAATTCAAATCTTGGTCCGATTTACGTGAATCTTTATTCTCGGAAGGCATCACATGCATATCTTTAACCATTGGACCTAATTTCACATTCACAAACTGATTCTTTGATTTTTTTTTTTTTTTTTGTAACTAGTTGGTTTTATATCCATTCTATTTACTGGACAAAAGATAATAAATTAAAAACAAAATAAGAGAAATGGTAAAATAATGCAATAATGTACAAAAAAAAAATACAGTATTCAGATGTCAGATTCGAAAGATCAACCTGAAAAATCATTTTCTCCAATTTCTTCAAATCTCATTTAAGGAAACGAGAAAACAAAACATCTTTCTTTGTGTCAACCAATATAGTATGCTCGCACAACCAATATTGCACGAAACAATTTTTTGTCAAGGATATCGAGTTTAGATGTATTAATTGTATACTAAATATAAATTTTAGAGTAAACAATATGTTCATTCTTATAGGTAACAATAATGCACATCTACCAAGTTTCATGTTTCTTGTTGTCTTTATTTGTGTCCACGGTTTATCATCAACATACCCGCACCAATCTTACATCGTCAATTCGTCCAAGTTTTCAAGTTACTCAGCTAATGCAATGCAATGGACTAACTTTGCCCAGGCTTAAGCATTGAAGTCATTAGATAACAATGGGTTTGTTGGGGTTATATTAGAAAGTATACTTTTACTTTGTATAACCAAACTAAATTTCTTATTTATTTACTGAAATAAATTATTTATCACTGTTGCATTAAATATGATTAAATGTTATACTCCCTCCGTCCCAATCTTCGTGGGATTGTGATTGTTCATAACGATTTAGTGAAATAGTGATAAAATGATAAAGTGGTGGGGTAGGAAGAGTTGTTTATTAATATTTTATATGATAAAGTGATAAAGAGATGGGTAATTGGGGGTAGAAAGTGTTGTTTATTAATATTTTATGTGATAAAGTGATAAAATAATAAAGTGTGTAAGTAACTTTACCATAAAGATTGGGACAAAAAAAGTGAGTACTTTACCATAAAGATTGGGACGGAGTGAGTATATATTTACTGCATATCTGTTCAATAAATAGTATGTGTTACATTGTAGTTAATTTGGTGATACCAGATCATAGAAGATCAAATTAATAGTTCCTTGTAACTAAGTACAAATTCACAACCTAGATGGAAATGAACAATCCATCGTGAAAGGTTGAAGTGTAAGACTCAGATTGGTTTGTCTTGACCAAGAGATTACACTAGTGCATAAAGATGCGCTGAATAGGACCTACAGGAAGATAAATTCTTCAGTATTGAATATATAAGAATTAGACCTCAGTGGTTCATTATTTCTTAATCTCCGTTCCTTAAATAGGATCTTGTGAAATTAATAATTATTGTTTTGACTTATGTTGGGTAGAGAATCAATTAGATTAAATACTTTATATCTTGGACAATATTATTAGTTACATGACGATTGCTAAGATTTAATAGGGAGAATTGTGTGCAAGTACGTCTTGCGTGATTTGTCCCCTTGGGAGGCTCAGAAGTTTTATCATACTAAATCTTGCAAGTGGAATTAGTTTCCGGTATGGATAATAATGTTGAGTCATTCTTAATCCAAGGAAAAAAATATTAATTAATATAAAGTCTTTCAGTGGCTTAAATTAATTAATGGACTGAGTAATCTTAAACACGAAAAATAATAACCGGAGTCATATTACAGTAATATGGGTTAAGATGGATAGTGCAGTATTAATTATGTAGTGGGATTAATTAATATTAATGGGCTTGAATAATATTGTGGCTCAATATTGATAATTCAAGGTCCATTGGATGATCCAATCTTAATTCTCCTAAAGTCTCCTTTAGTAGCCCAAAGATAAAGTTCAATAACTGAAAAAATGTGATTAAAATAAAAGAAATATTGTTGCCTAATTGTTTCCTATTTTTTTTTGAAAATATTAAGGAAGAGAGAGAAATGATTTTCTTGGAAAGATTTTATGGAATAAGTATTCTTGAAATACAAGTTTATCTCATAAATTCAAGAAAAGTCAAAGATCTTATTTCTTCCCTATTAATGCCAAATTTTAAAAAATCTCATACATATAGGAGGAAGAGATATTTTGTGATTATTATGGAAATAGAATATATAAGATGTATTCAAGATTGTATCTTGGGAAGATACAAATAAATTTCATAACCCTAATAATACATGAAATTTTTGCCCCCTTTGTCTATATATAGGGGATGAATTTTCCATCCCCAACACAATTCCATGTGTTGGAAAAATTAGAAATCCACAAAGGTGGTGCAACATAATTTTTCTTTTTCCCTTTTGTTAATTGTTCGTGAGCATCCTACCACCGGATTATCGGGCAAGGACGTGGGAATACTAAAGAAGGACTTTGGGTTTGTTCGTTGAACGGGTACTCATCTTCTCTACGTTGAATCCGCCAAAAGGTACACCTTACGTAACTCCTAGAAATTCGCATGTGTAGGATTTACGTGGCTTTTTGTATGCATGATATGTTGTTATGGTTTAATTGATTATTTGAATTAATATAGGATTAATGTTGGAATTTAGAGGCACGTAAACACGTAATACATGTGCAGCGAAAATAAACAGTTCACCAACAACGAACAATTAATTGCATAATTAAATACGAGTAAACGTAAACAAAATTCTTACAGTAATTCGTGTACCATTTTCTCTACTATGGTATCCACGTAATCCCCAATCACGGACTTACACGGATTTGTCAGCGTTGAATCCCGAGATGAATTTGCTAGGAAAATTCTAACTTTAGATCTTATGGAGAATATTGAATTAACATTGTTTGTGAATTCCCAAGAGCTTGTATATATAGGGAGGCCCATCTTAAATCTTAAGCTAGTCTGATTGGGAAATAAAATTCATAATCATTAATTAAATTAGATCCCTTTAATTTATTCCCTAAATATAAATCTCTACGGATTTAAATTCCATATATGTCAAATCTCTACAATTTGATTCCATATATATTAAATCCTACAATAAAATATCATATATTATTATTGGGAATTCCTATTTAATTAAATCCAATTTAATTAAACATTAATAATAATTAATTTCAAATTAATCTATTATTAATTAATTCTCCATAAATTAAATATTAAATTCAATTTAACATTTAATCAACCAACTATAATCCGTAAAAGGGTACTACTTGTTGTGTGACCCATAGGCCCTCATATATCGAGCGATTAGTCAAACTAACAGTCTTAATTGAACCATAGACAATAAATCAGACATTCTCAATATATGAGGTGCGTTAGAAACGTGCAACTAACATGCAGAATCGAAAACATGGGCTATTACGATTTCCTCCTTTCATTCACGAATACTCGATTAGTCTTGAACATGATGAAGTGTCTATTCAAATAACTTAATCAATTTATCTCTAATCACTAATTGATCATGTATGTCACACTTAGTCACAAAGTCTAAGTTGACGTGCATCGGCCGATGACTTTGATCCAATTATGATGAGAAGATGAGTATTCTCTCTAAATTCACATTGAGGAATGAATCCTATTCTTGGCACGCACATGCACTTCGTGATGAACTCAATCCAAGCCGTATCTACCCATGGAAGGGTGCAAGCATTGGTCATGGTCAAAGTTCATCACTCCACACATGTCGTGCGTATTGACCTCAAGTCAAAAGAGTATCGTATCGCTCCCACTAACCGAGACACCCGTAGACACATATAGTGGAAATACATCAAACGGTTTCTCGGATGGGTATACCAATACCCTCTAAGGTATTTGTACATCCATCATGAGATACCTAGTATCTCGTAGTAAGTGAGATCTCACTACACCCTTTAAGAGTATGATGCAGATCGCACACCAATCTCCATTGCATCATCAATATCCCATTCTTGATGATTCTTGATCAGGGCTATTTGAGAGTCATGCTTAAGTCATCTGAGTTCTCACAACCTCAATGACAACAATGACTCATGGGAACACTTTTTATGAATAAATGCAAACAATCAAACATAATATTCAAACAAGTGTATTGCCATATATTAATATTAAATGAAGTATAATATTAAATCAAACTGAATATCATCGAGTATATTATGTCCTTACAATAGATTGTCTCTAGGACACTAACACTAACAATTAATTCATGCCATTAATAATTAAATTAATTTAAATTTGTATTTAAATTTCACCTCGAATAGATTCGAGCACCCTATTTCCCAACAACTGGTATCAGAGCTTCGGTTTTGAGCTCTCTGATTTAGATTATAATTTAAATTGTTATTCATTAAATTTTGAAATTGGATAGTAGAATTGCTAGATCTTTTTTGAAGGTATCCAATTGTCATGGTAATTTAATGTTTATTTATTTCATGCGTATAATTGTTTGGTTTTTAATTCGACTCGTTCGAATTTGGTTTTTTTCTCGTGAGAAAATCCACGAGTAGATTAGTTTTTTTGATTTTATCAATGTAATAGACTAGTCTAGATCATAGGTTTATTTATCTTTCGTAAAATAAATTTTAACCGGATCGAAGACGGAAGTGAGGAATTGAAGACGGATCTGGAACCGGTCGCAGACAATGTGCATTGCGTGAAACGTGCTAGGGGAGTCACGCGGGTGATGCGGACACTGGCGGGCGTGCACGGGCATGGGGTAAGGCCGGATAACCGAGCGCGCGCGGGATCAGGTGAAGGCGGAGGCGGACGAGGCAAGCGAGTGCACGGGCGTGCGTGGATACACGCAGTGCTACCGAGTTCCGTGAGGTGGATGCGCGGGCACGCACTGGGGTGCGAGCGGATGCGGGCGGCGCTGTTGAGTCCCACCGAGCGGATAAGCGCGACACAAGGCGCGCGCAAGCGTCAATCGACACGGTTGGGTCGGATGCAAGGCGTGCATCCCGACCCGCGTGCTGGTCGATGCACGAGACGTGGCTTGACGTGATGGATTTTTTTCGAGACGTTCGAGTTGGAGAAATTTGAAGACGGACGATTTCTCAAGTTCAAAGCAAAGAAGAAATTAAGCCATGACAATTGGATAAATGTGCCCAATATGTATTTTTTTTTGTTCTTGTTTATTTTCTTATGCTTGTATTTAATTTGTTTAAATATGTTTGCATGAGAATTGTTCAATGAAAAATCTCAATTTCAAAAAATTACTAAGTATGCTTAAATATCATATTGATAATTTTATTCCGGATAATAAAATTGAATTATGTTTGACCTCCATGATTTATTTGTTTGTGAATTCTTTTGGAGAAATTTTCCTAAGGGACGGCCAAAAGATAGTCTTCACATGAATGAATTCCAAATGATGATTGTGGATTAGTATTAGTGGCGACGATGACCCTCCCAAGAGGCTCGTTCAAAACGAAATAATAATTATGTATTTAATCATGGTTATTACTTAGGTATAAAATTGATATGCATATACTTCGCTGAAGTCCCTGTCAATTTTATATTGGTCAAGTGGGAGCCAACTATTAATTTTGAATTAAATATTTGTAATTTTTCTTGTTTGAAACCTGCTTAAATGTGCTTAAATAATGACCCACCCACGTGGCTTATTTAAATTGTTTTAAGATGTTGACTGATGCATGTTCATATTTTTTTGAGATTTTAATATGATTCATGTTATCGAATTAAGTGATTTTTCTTTGTGTTGATCCAGACATTGACACAAAATGTATGTTTATTTTCAGTCTCATCATGTCGCAACCTTTTAACCCACTGTTCGATATACTTAAAGATCATAAATTAACTGGAATGAACTATGATAATTGGAGTCTTAAAATAAAAATCGAAAACTTATTATTGTCATTAATGCACAACACCATAATTGGGTTCTTCTTCTTGATGAAACCGCGAAAAAAACAAAAATCTATGCCCAAAAGAACGATAATAATTGTTGTCCCAACTCAGGTTGGCAAGAAACAATTAGGTTTTGACAAACCGAACCAAAAGGTTTTTATTAATTTTTCGCTTCCCAAACAATGAAAATCGTCCCTAATATTTATAGGACAAAAAGGACCAAATAATTATATAAAAGGACCAAATATCACCCTAAATCATCTAATTGATAAATGAACGAAAATTAAAGGACAAAAACTAAATCTAGCCTATAAAATAAATAAATGTGCAGTAAGATACGAAATCTTGAACTTCCTTGAGGATCTTGCCATATCAAGGAATATATCTTTGAAAACTTGGGCCATTATCTTTGGAAATTGTCAAACTGGGAAACATATACTTTATGACTTTTAGCTGAATTTAATTTCCTCTTTATTGCAACCCATTTTCCTTGTTCTCATCATTCTTAATTAATTCAAATAATCCTTGTATTAGAGGACCAATTATGGACATATAGCACCTCTTTTTTTAATATAATCTTAACCTCAAATTATCATCTTTTTTAAAATTATCGGTTTGACCTTTGATACCTACAAACCTTTAGGCTATATGATCGATTTTTTCATTGTTTGGCCAACAAAATAACTATCATTCATTATAAAATAAGAATAATAATTATGGGATTCAAAACATTTATCTTCATTGAAGTAGGACATGGATATCATATCAATTTGGAAAAATTGCCCCCATCTTCATCTTCCTTAGAAATTTTTTTGTATGGCGACCTTTGGCGTTAGGGCCATAAATGGGAAGACAAATCACTACCTTTCAATTTCTTCATCATAAATAAAACTTGAGTGGTAAAATGGGGATCCATTAAATCTATCAAGAATTAGATATAATAAAAGGCCCCTTAGTATCCAAATATTTCGTCGGCCCAATCTCTTCAATGGATGCAAGAAGCCCAATACGACTTTAATTGAAATAAAGAGCCAGCGTGATTAGTATCCTGAAAATCAATACAAGGCCGAAGTTCCACATTTAAAGTATCAGGCCCAATCTCAATATAAGGCCCAAATTTACCCAAGTGAGTAAATGGCCCAATAAGGTCACGAACAGAAACAGAGGGAATCTGGTTGCAAAGCCCACGTTTTTGGGATAGGGCAGCAAAGCGTGAGTTTCTGCCTTCGTATTCAAGGTTTCCAGTTTCATTGCAAGGGCGGGTATGGTGGTTTTCTTCTCCAAAAAGACGAAGACCGGTGCTGGGATTTTTTCTGATGAATTGTTCTTGTCCTTCTTCTTCTTCCAATTTGAAAAAGCCCCGAATTTTCTAACGGAAAAAGACAAATCTGCAATGGTCTCAACCACACTCCATTGTTAACTTGATGCCTAGATTCACCACATGGTTGTCTCCAAGAGTTCAATCCTTTCCTTATGAGTTCCGTCATTATTCTTTCGTGTACCTTTCGTCGATTCTGGAATCTCTCAACGAACCGGAGGACCAATTTTCAAACCGCGATTCATGAAAACACAAATAATATCAAAAACGATAATAATTAATGATCGCCAACTGAGGTTGGCAAAAACAATTAGGTTTTTGACAAAAAAAGCAAAAGGTTTTTTATTAATTTTCTGCTTCCCAAACAATGAAAATCGTCCCCTAATATTTATAGGAGAAAAAGGCGTCAAAGGACCAATTCACCCATTTCCAAAAAGGACCAAATCTCACCCTAAATCTCTAAGTGATAAACTTGAACGAAAATTAAAGGACAAAAACGAAATCTAGCCTATAAAATAAATAAAAACAGAAGATACGATAATCTTGAACTTCCTTGAGGATCTTGCCATATCTTGGAATATATCTTTGAAAATCTTGGGACATTATCTTTGGAAAATGTCAAAGTGGGACAATTTCCTTGCCACAATACTTGCCGCCCACTCCTCTTTCTTGCAACCCATTTTCCTTGTTCTCATCACTGACCCCAAACCCGAAAAGCCAACTGATGAGTCTAGAGTTGCCCAAAAAGAACGAATCCATGTTAGAAGCGAACGGTTCAGGTTAATTTAGGAACCGAACCAAGACCGCGTTTATTACCGATTAGGTTTTGGTTCCTATTTCAAAGAGATGAAATGATGGTTCAACCAATGAAATGTTTGGAACCGGCGGTTCCAATAATTATATAAATGGAGACTTATATTGATGGGGGCATGATAATTGTATATGAATGTAAATACTCCTTAATGATGAGAACTATTATACCTATATTTTATAGGCATGTGCATGTAGAGTAGGAAATATGGAGTATAGTAGTGCCCACACATATGACAAGGACGAGCTCACATGAACCCAGCCAGATAATTGGTGTGCCCCTACTCCATAAACATATACTTTATGACTTTTAGCTGAATTTAATTTAAGCCAACTTAAGTTGCTGATTTACTGTTTTAATTTACTTAATTAATTCAAATAATCTAATGTATTAGAATAATACTAAGGTTGGTGTTGCTTAATTTTTTAATATAATCGTAACCTCAATTTGTCATCTTTTTTTTTTCAGTTTGACCTTTCTGATACCTAAACATGGATAATAATATTGATTGTTGTGGCATGAAGGAAAACCATTAATTCAGATTCTATTTAATGGCTTGAAGAAATTAATGGGCTACACCAATCTTAAACCGAAAAGAAATAATCTTTGGAATAATGACCCCCAAATATGGGTTAAGATGGATCAGATGACTACCTCATTTAGAGATGTAGTGGGATTAATTAATATTTATACCTTTCATTATATTGTGGCTCACTTGAGTGGTATTAAAGACACATTAAAAGCTAAATCAAGAATAAAGGCCCCGATAAGCCCAACAATCAAGTTCAATAAGAAATTCCATTCCCCAATAAAATAAATTAAAGAGGCGATCTCCAATCAAGCCCTCTCAATTTTTGAAAGATTATGGATGAAGAGAGAAAGTTTTTCTTATGTAATTTAGTTATGGAATGAATATATGTATAAATAGAATACAAGATGTCACATTAAAAAAAGGGGAACATCTTAGCATTCTAGGCATAAATAATATACATCCATAGTGCTTGGAGCCCCGGGAAATTTTTCGATTCAAAAGGACGAACGGGTCACCAATTTTTTGTTTTTTATTTTTCACATTGAAAACTTATTATGGAAGATACAAATTCATTGTTTAAGAATAGTCAATTTTAGAAGTCCAAACAATTGGATTCTTGCACACTGGAAAAAACCAATCTTTCCTTGAGAAATTAAGAGGAGGTGGAAAAGTGAAATATTTTAATAATGGGAAAAAGCAATGACAATCAACCAAGGAAATATCCATTGTTAAATGAAACGGACGAACGCGATGGTGTTGAAGCATCAAGTTCCCTTATACTCATCCCACATTGAAAAACACTGAAAATTTGGTTCACCCCTCTCCTATAAAGGCGGGGATGGTCGTTCATTAACAATTACAATTTATTCATGGAAGGCGAGGGGAAATATTAAAAAATTGTTCATGAGTGGTGCTAACAAAGTTTATTTTTTTTCTTTTTGTTAATTGTTGGGCAAGTATCCTTCCAACGGCCAAGCATATCATCATAAGGGAATCTTGGGAAGTCCTTTTGGAAAGTCCGTCCGGCGTCAAGAACAATGTATTCACCCGTTTAGCGAAGTCGTAGGCCGCCGTAGATTTCGGGCGGAGGGGTTTGACGAGGCTTTTATATGAACATGAACAATTGTTGCAGATTATTATTTGAATTAATATCAGGACAACATCCATGATGCTAGTAATCCATTAATGAATTAAATTTGTATTTAAATATTCACCCCGAATAGATCAGGTAACTCATTCCCCAACAGCCTTAGCGAAGCATCCAATAGTTGTTGGAAAAGGTGGGGAACCAAAATGGTTCTGCCAGCGGGAGTGATGACCTCGCTATACCGGATTCCCCCTGGGAACGATGGTTACTCTGGCACCTACACAGAGAAAAATCAGCATCGCGGCCTTAGACCGTTACAATGGGAGTACCGATCCCAAGGTCCATATGGCCAAATACAATTCGTATATGACCTCCATGGGAGCGACGGACGCAACAAAGTGCAGGTTATTCTCCTTGACTCTGAGCGACCATGCCCATAAATGGTACACTTCTTTACCTGCTTTTTTGGTCGACATTTTTGAGCAATTAGCCCGGTCATTCTTGACCCATTACACCGCCATGGTGACCCGGCCTGCGACCAAGCAGCGCCTCATGAACCTCCATCAAGAGGAGGCTAAATCAGATCGGATCCTATGTCGTGAGGGTCGATCAAGTCATTATGGAAGACGAACCAATTGGGGACGAGGCTAAAGTAATGGGTGCCATCACAGGCCTCTGGAAGGGAACCAAGTTGTGGCGGCGCATGACTACCGACTTCCCAATAAGCTACGCCGACTTCCTTCGACGCGCTAGCGACATCATCCATACCATGGAACTCCTCGAATCAAGGCTCTCAGAGACCAAGGAGGTCGCTGAACCGAAGAAAGGTTCCAAGAAAACTGGGGGCCATTACAAGTCATGCGGGAGCTTCAAGCCGTTTGAAGAGTCCATTCCGGTAAAGCTCATGGAAGTGTTGGGTATGACTCCCGGTCATATATTCGCCCAGATCCATGGAAGGGACATGTTGCTCGCTCCTCACCCGATGAAAGAGAAAAGTAAGCAGAATCCCCACAAATTCTGTCACTATCACGCCCAGAACGGGCATTATACTAGTGAGTGCAGGGACCTTTTAAAGCAATTGTGGAAGCTTTATGAGGATGGAAGCCTGGATGAGTTTGTCAAAAACCCTCGCCCAAACGGTCAGATGCAACCTCCGAATCGCCAACAAGGGGAACCAGTCCAGGGGGACCCTGCTAGTGGAGGAGCTCGTGGCGAGCTCCCAGTACCCCCAATGCCCGAGGGTGCTGGAGGTCGAGTCATCCATGCCATATCACCTATGGCCACAATCGGGGGGCTCTCCCCAGCAACAACATAAAAACGGCGCATGAAGGCCGAGGTCAGGGAAATGGAGAACGCACGAAAGATGGTCCTTCCCATGCTTGTTGTAGCCAAAGAGACCAACAAGATTGAGTTCGGGGAGGTCGATAAAGTCGGCATAGTCTATCCCAACGTCGACCCACTGGTCATCAAGGCAAATATCATAGGGACTACGGTGTGCCGCCTGTTAGTCGATGGCGGGGCTTTTTGCAACATTCTGTTCAAAAGGACCCTGGATCAACTCGGTGACTATGAGACGTACATCACCCCCTACGACCACACAGTGAAGGGTTTCGGGAATGCAACTATTCAGCCCCTAGGAATGATTCGTCTGTTGGTGGAGCTGGTGTCCACCATTGATGAAGAAGTTAGGAACACTAGGCTCATAGATTTCCTTATAATCGACCTCCCGAGTACCTATAATGGCTTTCTCGGAAGGCTTTTGAGCATGAATTTGAGGCTGCGACCTCCACTTACTACTATTGTGTAAAATTTCCCACCAAAAGTGGGACTGTTGGCACCATAAAGGGTGACCAAGTTGATGCTAGAGGATGTTTGCTTTACTCTGTGTCTTATTTCAATTCAACGCATGCACCAAATCATCAGGTAATGATGTTGGATAATGAAGAGTGGAACAATAAATTAGCCACTGTAAAGGCAACCAAGAGGAAGCGCGAGGATTTTGACCCAAGGGTAGGACCTGAGCCAGAGGAATTCGTGCCCGAAGAGGAGATAGATGATCCAAGAGTTGAAGGACCCTGAGCTGAGCCGGGGGAAGAGCTCGAAAGGATCCAAGTAGATCCAACTCGGCCCGAGCTGGAGGTCATTATCGGGTCCAGAATCCCCAACGACCTTAGGTTGGATGTGATTGATTTCTTGAAAAAGAATCTTGACGTTTTCGCTTGGTCACACAAGGATATGGTGGGAATTGATCCAGAGATCACATGCCACCGACTCCACATAGACCCGACAAAGCGACCCATAGCCCAAAAAAGAAGGAAGTTCGGCCCAGAAAAGTATGCAGCCCTCGCGGAAGAAGTAAAGAAACTGTTAGACAACGACTTGATCATGCAAGCGGTACTTGGCGACTTTGTATCGAATTCACCGACCTCAATGAGGCATGTCCGAAAGATTTCTTCCCAATGCCACACATTGACCATTTAATCGACAACACAGTGGGCCACAAAATGATGTCGTTCATGGATGCGTTTGCAGGATATCATCAGATATCCATGCACGAACCCGATCGACAACAAACATCTTTCTTAACCGAAAAGAATATGTATTGTTGGAAAAGAATGCCATTTGGCTTGAAGAATGCTGGGGCAACATACCAAAGACTGGTCAATCACATGTTTGCCGATCAAATTGGCAAGTCGGTGGAAGTATATGTGGATGACATCGTCGTCAAAAGCTTGCGAAAGGAAGATCACATGATGCATCTCGCGCAAACCTTCGAGGTGCTCAGGAAATTTAACATGAAGCTCAATCCGAAAAAGTGTAATTTTGGGGTTGAGTCGGGAAAATTTCTGGGTCATTTGGTTAGCAAGCGAGGGATTGAGGCTAACCCAACCAAGATACAAGCAATTTTAGACATGGGGGCACCGCGACAGTCAAGGAGGTCCAAAAGTTGACAGGATGCCTAGCCGTTTTGAATATGTTCATCTCCCGAATGGGGGATAAATGCAAGCCCACGTTTGATACGATCCGACGGAGGTCAAAATTTGAGTGGACTATGGAAGGTCAGGAAGCCTTCGATAAAATCAAGGCCTACCTGGCCGATGTCGGGATCTTAGCCAAACCGGTCCCAGGGGAGAAACTTTTCTTGTACTTGGCCGCCTCAGAAACAACTCTGAGTGCTGTTCTCGTGCGAGCAAAAAGGTCAATCCCACCTCCCCATATATTTTGTAAGTCAGACTCTCAGCGAGACTGAGCAAAGATATCCCCGGATGGAGAAATTGGCTTACGCATTGGTCATGAATGTGAGAAAGTTCTCACCTCGTTACCTCTTCGCAACATTCTGCACCGACCTGACACCACCGGGCATTGCCTCAAATGGGCAATTGAAGTCGGGCAGTATGGTATAACTTATGCACCGCGACCTGCCATAAAAGCACAAGCTATGGCCGATTTCATCGTCGAGCTAACCTTCCCACCAGAAACCAGCGGAAGCCACGGTATCCCTTGGGAGATGTATGTGGATGGATCCGCTACAGCAAACAAATCAGGGGCAGGCGTGGTACTGATTAGCCCAGATGGCACTGCTTTTCAGAACGCTATCACCTTTGAATTTCCAGCTACCAACAATGAAGCAGAATATGAAGCATTGATCAGTGGTTTGGAGATGTCTATAGCCATGGGCATTAAAAGACTACAGGTATACACCGACTCTCAACTTGTAGCATGCCAAGTGTCAGGGGAGTATGAAGCCAGAGATGAACGAATGTCCGCTTATCAGGAGGTCGTCAAGACATTATACCTAAAGTTTGAACAAATACACATCAAGTTAGTACAGAGAGACGCAAACTCGCGAGCCGATGCTCTAGCACGACTAGCGACCTCGGAGGGGCCAACAGAGATGAATGATGTCACCATCACTAAGCTCTCCCACCCTCCACTGCCCACACAGTGGTCGCTACCCTTGATACCCCAGCTGTGAACTGGATGATACCAATCATCGACTACTTGATGACGGGGATATTACCAGAGGACAGGATCCGGGCAAAACAACTACAATTGCGTGTGGCTCGTTATACTCTTATAAACAACGACCTCTACAAGTGGGGCTTCAACATACCCCTACTCCGATGCATCACACCAGAACAAGGTCGAACTATTATGCGTGAGATACATGACGAAGTATGCGGAAACCACACTGGGGGGCAGTCACTTGCTCACAAGGTGATACGGCAAGGGTATTTTTGGCCTGCGCTACGGGCCGATGCGTTAGTATTTGCAAGAAAATATCACAAATGTCAAATCCATGCACCTGCAATCAAAGTCGCCCCGAGGAGCTCTCTAGCATTCTCAGTCCATGGCCTTTTGCGAAGTGGGGGATAGATATCATCGGACCTCTTCCGACAGCAACCGGCCTCCGTCAAGTACGCCTTGGTCGCTGTGGATTACTTTACAAAATGGGCCGAGGCTGAAGCATTGGCGACCATAGATCAGGAGCATGTCATCAAATTCATCTGGCAAAATATCATTTGCTGATTTGACCTTCCCCAAATTATCATATCGGATAATGGAAAGCAGTTCGATGGGTCCAAAATTGATGGTTTCTTCAGAAAATGGAAGATCACCAAACTATTTTCCACCCCATATCATCCTCAATCCAACGGACAGGTCGAAGCTATTAATAAGATCATCAAACACACATTGAAAACTAAGATCGAAGACAAGAAAGGGAAATGGGCCAGCGAGCTGCCAAACGTGTTGTGGTCATATCGGACGACCTGTCGGAACTCGACCGGGGAAACCCCATACTCGATGGCTTTTGGCACTGAAGCGGTAATCCCCTCGGAAGTTGAAGTTCAAACACTCCGGACCTTGCAAGTCGGAATCGACTATAACGATGAAGCCCTAGCCAGGAACCTAGATCTTCTGGAGGAAAGAAGATTAGAGGCTAACTTGAGAAACGCTAGACACAATCAGATGTTGGAGAAGTATTACAACTCCAAGGTTCGAAGTCTGGCAGTTCAAAGTCGGCGACTTGGTGTTAAAAAAGACATTGGGGGATATCCAAAGGAGTTTTCGGTCCAAATTGGGAGGGTCCCTACAAAATCACACGGGTGTTGGCTAGTGGAGCTTATGAACTAGAACATTCAGATGACACTCTGGCTCAATAACCCTGGAATGCTTCACACTTAAACAAATATTATCAATAAGTAGAGGTCGGTTTGTTCCATGTAACGATTTCTTCCATGCCTATTTATAATAATGTTATCTCATTTCATGTTAAACCTAGAGGAGTCGCATGAATACAAACATCGACCTTCCCCAGGAATGATTTTCGACATACACGTGGTGACGTCGCATCTTTAACTGGTGCTACCCTCCCCTAACTTTGTAAGACGACTAAACCTGAGTTCACTATATCATTTTTATAAATGAAACTTAAGAATGATAATGCTCACAAATAATTAAAGTCGCAAAAGGAAATCAAACCGACACATTGAGATGAAAACAACATTCATTAATAAAAAAGGCCTGAAGGTCATTACATCAGGAAGTCGAATCAACTACATGAAGGAGCCCGGAGGCCGATTACATCATTAAATAAAAGATAACATTCAGACTGAGTACTGATCACAAGGAGTTCACCAATGCCAAAGTATTACAGGACTAAGAAGGCGACTTCGAGATACATGGATAGTTGGTCGAAGGGATTGTTGGCGATGGGGTTCAACAACTTCTCAATCTCCTTTTTCTTATCAGGATTCTTGAAGTTATCATTCTTCAGGACCGCCAAAAATCTCATCAGCAGCATCACTGACTATGTTCAAAGGCTGCCCACCTAATTGCTGCTGAATAACACTGATGAGCATGGGGGCAACCCGTCTCCTTAGTCTTGGGCTGGTAAACACCTCCCCTATTGTGCGAGAGGTGCTCCTGCCGACGTCCCAGCAGCCTCCTGCGGAGGATCGACTGTTGGGGAATTAATTGCCCGGATCTATTCGGGATGAATATTTAAATACAAATTTAATTCTAACAATTATTACTAGCATGAATTAATCCTATATTAATTCAAATAATAATTCAACAACAAATCATGCATATAAACAGCTCACATAAATCCTACGCATGCGAAATTACTACGGATATACGTGAACTAACCTGTTTGGAATGGCAATGGACTCGGTTGATAAGAACACACCAAAAAGTCTTCCCAAGTATTCCCTAGCCCTTGCTCGTCAATCCGGTGGAAGGAAACTCGCGAACAATTAACAAAAGGGAAAATAAATTATTTGTTGCACCACCTTTGTGGATTTATAATTTTTCCAACACATGGAATTGCACTTGGGGATGAAAGAATCATCCCATATTTATAGAGGGGTGTTGGTCGAAAACTTTGCATGGAATAGGGGGAAGAAAATATTTTTCTTGATCTCCAAGAAATCTTGAATATATCTCATATATTCTTTTCTCCACAATTAAAATATTCCATAAAAATTCCAACTCCTCTTTTTATGGTGTATTTCGAAAAAAATAGGAAAAAGAAACCAAGATTTAGATCTTCTTGAATTTATGAGATATACTTGTATTCCAAGAAATACATATCTTCCATAATATCTTTTCAAGAAAATTAAGAATATCTTTCTTTCCCTTATTTCTTCAAAAAATTCGAAAATATCAAAATAAATAACCAAGTGGGAGATTTCTTGTTTTTAATGAGATACTCTTGTATTCCAAGAATACTTATCTTCATTCCATAACAAAATTCAAAGAAAATCTTTCTCCCCTCTTATTTATTATTTTCGAATAAATAGGAAAAATAGGCAACAAAATTTATTTTATTTTTAAACACCTTTTTTCAGTTATTGGACTTTATGTTTGGGCTACTTGAGGGGCCTTTAGGAGAATTAAGATTGGATCTTCCAATGGATTTTGAATTATCAATATTGAGCCACAATATTATTCAAGCCCATAAATATTAATTAATCCCACTACATAATTAATATTGCACTATCCATCTTAACCCATATTACTGTTAATATGACTCCCGTTTATTATTTCCCGTGTTTAAGATTATCTAGCCCATTAATTAATTCGAGCCACTGAAATAACTTTTCATTAATTAATATCTTTTGTCCTTGGTTTGAGAGCGATTCAACATTATTATCCATAGGAAACTAGTTCCACTTGCAAGATTTGGTATGATAAATCTTATGAACCTCCCAAAGGGCAAATCGAACAAAGCGTGCTTGCACATGATTCTTCAGTATTAAATCTTAGTAATCGATGTGACCAATAATATTGCCCAAGATATAAAGTATTGAATCTCGTTGATTCTCTACCCGTAATAAGTCAAAGCAATAATTACTAACCACACATGATCCTATTTAAGGAATGAAGATTAAGAAATAACGAACCCTTCGAGGTCTAATTCTTCCTAGTTGATCTTTCAAGAATTTAAACTCCTCAGAGGTCCTATTGATTGCATCGGTCATGCACTAGTGTAATCTCTTGGTCAAGACAAGCCAATCGAGCCTTACACTTCAACCTTTTTCACGATGGATTGTTCATTTCCATCTAGGTCGTGAATAGTGTACTTTTTAGTTACAAGGGGACATTAATTTAATCTTTCGTGATATGGTATCACTAAATTAACTACAATGTAACACATACTATTTATTGAACATTTATGCAAGTAAATATATGTAACATTCAATGATATTTAAAACATCGATTGATAAATAATTTATTTCATAAAATAAGACGAAATTCCGTTTGGTTATACAAAGTAAAAAGCATACTTTCAAAGATAACCCCAACATCGACCTCACCGTCTACGGGTCTCGGGGACCGCCTTGAGTCGCCATTTTGTGTTTCTTGAGGATCTGGAGTGGGGAGCACGATCAGGCTACAGTTAGGAAAGAAGGACGGTCGATGCAAGTCCTCTAAATCCTTGATTTCAAGACGACGTCGGGATTAAGCGGGAACACTCTCGACATAGTCGGCCGGTTCGGAGGCGAGGTCGAGAAATCGGCAGGGGTTCTTCCTATGAAACGACCACGATGGCCTTGGCCATTTCTTGATAAAAAGCAAAATTAGCATTTTGCTCTTGATCTGTTAGGCCGCTTCTCCTGCTGCCCGGCCTATCCACGATCTCCGAATCTTTGCCACTCGGATCCTCGGCCGGACGGGCCACAATCTCCTCTCCACCACCGCGTGCCCTTGGCACCCTTAATTTTGCTCCTCGAGCTCCGAACCCTCTTGGCGGTCGGACTTTTTCGACCTCAGTTTCTTTTCTTTGCTTTCGTGGCGGCAGAATGGTCCTCACCTGGTCGGAGATCGTCGTTCGAGCCTTCTCTAATTTACCGAGCTCCAGCTCGGATTGAGCACATGCCTTCTCCAGAAATAGAGCCCCCCTCAGGGTATGCACGAGCGATGAGTACAAGTTACCCGTGACTCTCTGGCGGCGGGCGGAAGAGTGGAGATCCTGCGTCCACACTCGAGGGACATTGTTGATTGTCCTCGATAGGTAGTTGGGCCAATCATCCATAATACCTTCAAAGGAAGGAAGCGGGGACCTCAGGAAGCTCAATGCTTCCGCCGAGAACTTGTGGGGGGTCAGCTCCGAGCTACAATCAGCGAAAAGGGATATTTTAGAATTATAAACACAAACATATTACACAAGACCAATGTAGAAGCTTACTTCTTCACCAACTCAACATCCCATCCAAGCCATGAATCGTCATCAGGATGCCAACCTCCAGGCGTAGTCAATGCAGGAGGAGGAGTGGAGACTGTGGTGACTCCTCCGATCTCCCGTTGAGATCGGTGGGAGCTCGTATCCTCTCGAACCCATTTATGGGGGCGATCCCCAGCCGGCGGGGCAGATTCAACGACTCTCTTTTTCTTCTCCTTATCAGCGGTGGGAATCGGGGTCTAGACCGGAGAGCCAGCGGGGGGATCCAAACTTTACTGGCATCTCATCGAGTTGAGAATCGACTTCGACCTGAATGCCATCTCAGCAGCAGAAGGTTCGCAACGGTAGATCGGGAGCTCGGGATCTACAAGAGCAATCATATTAAAAAATCGTAACATAACCTCATGAAGATAACTACCACCAGAAGATATTCCCAGAAACTTACAGGGGATACGCAGATGGCGGGGGTATGTGTACAATCCTGCCGACAACCGATTGAGCTCGGTGTTCAACGACTCGGCTTCACACCAGCTCGCAGGGATACCTCGAGCTATCTTGAATGCCTCGTTGAAATCCCAGTAAAGGTCGGGTGTCCGAGGCGTAAACACTGCAAGACAAGAAGAGAATTAGATCAGTACGAGTGGAAAAGGAAAAGCATAAAAAATATACCATTCTCCACATGGATGGCATAATTCGTAGGGACTCGAATCGGTAACGTGCTGGTCGGTGGAACTGATTCCCAGGCCCCTCCAACGAACCACCACTTCTCGCGCCATCCATCAACTTTGTTGGGGATACCACTAATAAGCTCTTTGCCCTTGCGAAGTCGCACGACGTGATATCCCCCTGCTTGAGCAATAGGCGACATCACATAGCCAATCTCCCCCGGGGTAGGCATCCTTTTCAAGCCGGCCAGTCCCAATACGATCATAGTCGAAATGATGTAGCTCCAACCGTTTAGAGTGATTTGAGTAAGGCTCAGGTTCCAGGCCGCCAACAGATGCGAGATAGCCGGATGAAGCGGGAAATGAATCCCTGCATCCATGGTCGGCCGATTCACCGTAATCATGCCCTAGGGAGGCTGATCGGCACTTTCATCAGAAGTCGGTGCATAAAAATGTACATCCCGTGGAACCTTGTATGTACGACAGAGAGCCCGCACATAACGATCAGATAGCACTGACCTGAATCGCCATTCGGACGCGGCGAACTCGGAGGTACCGACTTGCGATACTGGCGTTCAGGTCGCTTGTATGGGGCAATACTATGGTACATCTCATAATCAAAAATCCTTTCATAGGCCCCGAAATCCCTAACAGGGGCAGAGGAACCAGCGGCCGTCGATTGCCTTGGAGGATCGAAAGTTTGAAGTGGTAAATCCAACGTTGGGAGATGAGCAATTTCATCCAATTTTTCCAGAAACCGATCATCTACCGGTTCATCATTCACATCATCTTCTCTCCCGACACCCACATGACAAAACTGACGAGCTTTCACCGCCGTGCCCTGCGGTGGAGCCAGAAACCAGACGGCGGCGCTGGGCAATCGGAATATCATCCTCAGAGGATGAAGCAATCATCATGGGTTGCGGGGCAGAGCTTGAACCGGGGAAATCAGTTTCCATCGTGTAAAAGTAAGAGACGAAAGAGTATGTTACCTGATGAAGAACGGGAGAAGCAAGTAAAATCCAGACGTTTTGTTGACGAAGAAAATGAATTTCGAAATTGCTCGAACTCTCGGAGGGGGAATAAATGAAGTTTGAAAACCTAATTCCCCGCTTATTTATAAAAGGAAGGGAAGGACCAAAACACAAATAAGCTATAAATCAAGCCTCTACCGGCAATCAAAGTTGCAGAGTTAACGCGTGGGGGTCACCGCTGAATCCTATTGGTTTTTCCAGCAGCACCTCACGTCAGTGGCCTGGCAGGCCATCATTTCAAATCTCTAAAAACCGAGGAAATCAGATACGTCTTTTCGTTATTTCGAGGTGACTTTTTGGATACTCGAGGCAAGAAGTCGTAGTCCTTGCCGGTCATAGAGTCAAGTCGATGCCCCAGTAAACAAACATGCGACCTCGACTTGAGGGGCAATTGTTGTGGCATGAAATAAACCACTTCCATCGTATTCTATAAGTACAGAAGAAAGGAGCTGGCCTACACCAATGCACAACCGTAAAGAGATAATCTTTGGAATAAAGACCCCCAAGTCGCAGAAGAGAGCAACTCGTATGACGACCTCATTTAGAGATCGGAAGCCGCACATCGGCGACAAGCCAATACCTTTCTAGTCGGAACACGGCTTGAGTGGTATTAAAGACACTTAAAAGCTAAATCAAGAATGCCGTCCGAAGAGCCGATCAATCCGCAGCAAATTCCATTCCCCAATCCGCTCCCATTAAAGAGGTGATCTCCAATTAAGCCATAGGGAGAGGCGACTCTCGAGATTGAAGGCGTGAAGAGTGTAGTTTTCCTTATGTAAAATCTAGCCTATAGGGCAGAATAGCAAGTATAAATAGACCGAAGATGTCACATGAAAAAGGGGGAACATCTTAGCATTCTAGGCATAAATAATATACATCCATACCTGGCTTGGAGCCCCCGGACGTAGTCTGATTCAAAGGACGAACCGGGTCACCAATTCTTCGTGTTTTCCTTGTTTTTCACATTCAATACTTAACTCAGTTACACACAAATTCATTGTTTAACTAGTCAATTTTATCTAGTCCAAACAATGATTTTATACGTATGCGCCCCACATTATGAGGTTTACTATATTACACATAAGAATACATATGTATACATATATAACACATAAGAATACATATATATAATATATTTTTACTATATTACAAAAAAAAAAAAAAAAAAAAATGGTTCCTAATTGGGAGGGATTCGAAAACTGTAACCGTTGGAACAGGAACCCGTCGTAACTGAACCGTCAAACTATTTTACACGATTCGGTTTCGGTTCCATCTTTTCAAAACTGGGAACCGGCGGTTAAAATTGGGAAACGACGGTTCTAACCGTATGGGCAACTCTAGATGAGTCCAGCAAAATGGATAAGTAAAAATTATGTTGACTGGGAGCGTTCAAATGAGATGGCTAAGTGCACCATGCTGGCTTCTATGTCAGATGTGTTGCAACATCAGCATCAACACTTTGAAACTGCTGCAGACATCATGAAAAGTCTTAAAGTGATGTTTCAACATCGAAACCGTGTGACTCGTCAAATCACCATGAGAGACTTGCTCTCCATGAAAATGGTGGAGGGAACGCCCGTAAGGGACCACGTTCTCCAGATGATGGCTCATCTAAAAAGCTTGAGGTTCTTGGCGCTGAATATTATATCGAGACCCAGATCGATTTCATACTCCATTCTCTGCCGAAAAGTTTTGAGCAGTTCAGGCTGAATTACCAAATGAACAATCAGAAGTTCACGTTGCCTGATCTGTTGCAAGCTTTAGTCTTGGCAGAGGCGATATTGAGGCAACAAAGCTAAGCCTTGGTGGCAAATGGTCCTTCATCTTCTTCTAGGCCAAGAGGTGGTAAGAAAAATAAGAAGTCAAAAGGCCAAAGCCAAGTGAACTCGAGTATTGCCAAGGGCAAAGGAAAGGTGAAAGGGGAGGGAGGAACCAAGAAACCAGCTAAGGGGAAATGTTTTAACTGCGGCGAGAAATGACATTAGAGGTCAGCCTGTTCCAAACCCAAGTGGAATGGAAAGAAAGTTAATTCTCATGCACTAGTTGTTGAAACTTGTTTAGTGGCGTATGCTACCCATTCATGGGTAGTAGATACGGGATCCACTGACCATGTTTGTGTCACTTTACAGGGGTTCAAGCGGACCCGAGAACTTAGTGGGAGTGAGATCCTCATCACACTGGGCGATGCCACGAGAGTGGCAGCTGAACCAGTAGGAGAAGTGAAGCTATCTTTTGAAGATAGAGTTTTAGTTTTAAGAGATGTTCTTTACGTTCCTAGTTTTAAAAAAGAACCTTGTTTCAGTTTCTAAACTGTTTTTGGATGGATATTCAGTTTCTTTTAATAAATGCGTTTCTATTTTTAAAAAATGATCTGCTTATCTGTCATGGAACGTTGTCGAACGATCTTTACACTATTAATTGTTCACACCACGCACAAAATGCATCCTATAACACATCGAATGTTTCAAGCACTAAAAGAAGGCGTTCATCTGATGTGAACGAGACACTTCTTTGTCATCTAAGATTAGGTCATATCAATCCAAACAGGATCCAAAGGCTGGTTAAAGATGGTTCATTGGAGTCTCTCCGAGTTGAACCATTTCTAACTTACGAATCATGTTTGGAGGGTAAGATGACCAAGAGGACATTTGGAGCCAAGGGGCATAGAGCCAAAGAAGTGTTAGAGATCGTTCACACTGACGTGTGTGGTCCAATGTCAATCAAAGCTAGAGGAGGCTATGAGTATTTTGTTACCTTTATCGATGACTACTCAAGATATGGATACATTTTTCTTATGAAGCATAAATCTGAGACCTTTGATAAATTCAAAGAATTTAAGGCTCAAGCAGAGAATCATAAGGAAAAGAGTATCAAGTTTCTACGATCCGATCGTGGAGGCAACTACCTCAGCGATGAATTTTTGAACTACCTGTTAGAAGAAGGGGTTGCATCCTAGTTAACTGCACCCGGAACCCCTCAACAAAATGGGGTTGCAGACGAAGGAACATAACTCTTTTAGAGATGATCAGATCAATGATGAGTTATGCGAATCTACCCAAATTATTTTGGGGACACACCCTCGAAACAACGGCTTACATTATAAACTTAGTGTCATCCAAATCGGTTCCCAAAACTCCTAGAGAATTGTGGACCGAGCACAAGCCCAGTTTGAGACACATGAGAATCTAGGGGTGTCCGGCATATGTGTTGGACAAGAAAACGAAAAATTGGATCCACGTTCAGAATTAAGGCTGTTTATAGGGTACCCCAAAGGAACGAAAGGGTGCATGTTCTATGGCCCCAAAGATCAGAGAGTTGTAATAAGTACGCACTTTAGATTTTTGAAAGACGACTATATGAACGAAAGAAAGCCTAAAAGTGAGATTACCTTAGACGAGCTAAGGGGGCCAACCCCAATGCAAACTGTACAAGTTGACATACCAAGCGAAACGCTTACACAACTGGAACCTCATCGTAGTGGGAGGGTTATTAGACAGCCCGAGATATTCATGGGGATAGGAGAGTCCTCGGACTTGGTCCCCGGTGACAATGAATCAGACCCATGGTCATACAACGAGGCGATCCAAGACAAGGATGCAAATTCTTGGCAAACTGCAATGGAAGGTGAAATGGGTTCAATGGATCACAATAAAGTATGGGAGCTAGTCGAACCACTTAATGGGGTAAAACTCATTGGATGCAAGTGGGTATACAAGAGAAAAAGAGGACCAGACGGGAAGGTAGAGACCTTCAAAGCTAGACTCGTGGAGAACGGGTACACTCAAAAAGAAGGGATCGACTATGAGGAAACTTTTTCGCCCGTAGCCATGCTTAAGTCCATTCGTACTCTCTTGTCGATAGCTACACATCTAGACTTTGAGATTTGGCAAATGGATGTCAAGACAGATTTCCTTAACGGAAGTCTTAAAGAAGAAATCTATATGCAACAACCCGAGGGTTTTGTTGAAAAAGGCCAAGAGCATCTGGTTTGCAAGCTCAAGAAGTCCATTTAGGGACTGAAGCAAGCATCCCATGCTTAGAATCAATGTTTTGATCAGGTTATAAAATCCTACGGTTTTGATCAAAACAATTTCTAGAGTTGTGTCTACAAGAAGCGTGTCGGAACTGCCTTGGTATTCTTAGTACTATACGTAGACGATATTCTACTCATCGGGAACGATGTAAAGGTATGGTCAGACGTAAGGGCATGGCTGTCAAAACAGTTTGATATGAAGGACTTAGGAGAAGCCGGTCACATCCTAGGGATCAAGATAACTCGAGATCGCAGAAAAAGAATGATCGGCTTGTCACAAGCTTCATACATAGATACTGTCTTGAAGCGATTCAGCATTCAAGATTCCAAGAGAGGTTTTGTACCTTTCAGGCATGAAATCCATCTATCCAAGGAAATGTGTCCTAAGACACAAAAGGAGATAGATGACATGAAGGGCATTCCTTATGCTTCGGCTGTCGGAAGCCTCATGTATGCAATGTTGTGCACGAGACCAGATATTTGCTTTGCCGTTGGCATGGTAGCGAGATATCAGAGTAACCCAGGGAAAGAGCATTGGACTGCAGTTAAAAACATTCTTAAGTATCTGAAAAGAACTCGGGATAGAATATTGATTTCTCAATCAGACAGTCTAATCCCCATCGGTTACACGGACTCAAAATTCCAATCAGACCTAGATTCTAGAAAGTCTACCTCGGGTAGTGTGTTTTGCATGGGAGGAAGAGTCATGAAATGGAGAAGTGTTAAGCAGAAATGCATCGCAGACTCTACCATGGAAACCGAATATGTAGTTGCTTGTGAAGCAACGAAAGAAGCGGTTTTGCTCAAGAACTTCCTAGTGGACTTGGACGTAGTTCCGAATTTGCCCAACACCATCACGGTCTATTGTAATAATGCCGGAGCAGTTGCAAATTCAAGGGAACCAAGAGCCCACAAAGCCAGCAAACACATAGAAAGAAAATACCATCTAATATGAGAAATCGTTAAGAGAGGAGACATAGAGGTGGCAAAGATCGCATCGGAAGACAATCTAGACGATCCATTCACAAATGGTCTGCCTCAGAATACATTCGAGAGACATGTGGAAGGAATGAGTGTCAAGAGCATTGCCAATATTCTTTGAGTATAAGTGGGAGAAATGTTATTAGGTTCGTGTAGGTGACATTAGATGTCACGTAGAACACAAGACGTGTTGTAGTATACTTAAAAGCAGACTTTGAGTATAAGTGGGAGATTGTTGGGGTTATACTAGAAATTATGCTTTTACTTTATATAACCAAACTGAATTTCTTATTTATTTACTGAAATAAATTATTTAGCATTGTTGTGTTAAATATAATTGAATGTTATACATATTTACTGCATATTTATTCAATAAATAGTACGTGTTACATTGTAGTTAATTTGGTGATACCAGATCACAAAAGATCAAATTAACAATTTCTTGTAACTAAGTACAAATTCACAACCTAGATGGAAATGAACAATCCATCTTGAAAGGTTGAAGTGTAAGGCTCAGATTGACTTGTCTTGACCAAGAGATTACATTAGTGCATAATGATGCACTGAATAGGACCTACAGGAGGATAAATTCTTCAGTACTGAGTATAGAAGAATTAGACCTCAGTGGTTCATTATTTCTTAATCTCCGTTCCTTAAATAGGATCGTGTGAAATTAATAATTATTGCTTTGACTTATGTTGGGTAGAGAATCAATGAGATTCAATACTTTATATCTTGGGTAATATCATTAGTTACATGATGATTGCTAAGATTTAATACGGAGAATCGTGTGCAAGTACGTCTTGCATGATTCGTCCCCTTGGGAGGCTCAGAAGTTTTATCATACTAAATCTTGCAAGTGGAATTAGTTTTCGGTATGAATAATAATGTTGAGTCATTCTTAATCCAAGGAAAAAGATATTAATTAATATGAAGCCTTTCAGTGGCTTAAATTAATTAATGGACAGGGTAATCTTAAACACGGGAAATAATAACCGGGAGCTATATTACAGTAATATGAGTTAAGATGGATCGTGCAATATTAATTATGTAGTGAGATTAATTAATATTAATGAGCTTGAATAATATTGTGGCTCAATATTGATAATTCAAGGTCCATTGGAAGGTTCAATCTTAATTCTCCTAAAGTCCCCTTTAGTAGCCCAAAGATAAAGTCCAATAACTGAAAAAATGTGATTAAAATAAAAGAATTATTGTTGCCTAATTGTTTTCTATTTTTTCGAAAATATTAAGGAAGAGAGAGAAAAGATTTTCATGATTTTCTTGGAAAGATTTTATGGAATAAGTATTTTTGGAATACAAGTTTATCCCATAAATTCAAGAAAAGTCAAAGACTTTATTTCTTCCCTGTTAATGCCAAATTTTTGAAAATCTCGTATATATAGGAGGAAGAGATATTTTGTGATTACTATGGAAATAGAATATATAAGATGTATTCAAGATTGTATCTTGGGAAGATACAAAGAAATTTCCTAACCCTATTAATACATGAAATTTTTGCCCCCTTTGTCTATATATAGGGGATGAATTTTTCATCCCCAACACAATTTCATGTGTTGGAAAAATTAGAAATCTACAAAGGTGGTGCAACATAATTTTTCTTTTTCCCTTTTGTTAATTGTTCGTGAGCATCCTACCACCGGATTATCGGGCAAGGACGTGGGAATACTAAAGAAGGACTTTGGGTTTGTTCGTTGAACGGGTACTCATCTTCTCTACGTTGAATCCGCCAAAAGGTACGTCTTACGTAACTCCTAGAAATCTGCATGTGTAGGATTTACGTGGCTTTTTGTATGCATGATATGTTGTTGTGGTTTAATTGATTAGTTGAATTAATATATGATTAATTCATGCTAGTAATAATTAAATTAATTTAAATTTTACCTCGAATAGATCCGGACACCCTATTTCCCAATAGGGTCAACTGAACCACCTCTTGTAACTCGTTTCATCATTTTTGTTCAACTACTCTTTAACCTTGTCCAATATGTGTGTTTCGTTAAGCGAAGTTTGTGGTTCTACTCCAAAACTTCTTCTAACACACTAAGCATTCATAAAGTTCTTTTTAAATGAAATTTTTCATCACCCTCACCAATTCCAAATATAAGTGCCACATCTCTACTTATCAGAGGTACTTCTTTCCCCCCAATTATGAATCACTCTGACTTTTGATATGAATCGCTCTAATTTTTTATCATAACACATTATGATACTACAGATGTCTTCCTCATCCACTAAATATGCGAATTGCATCAAACATATATCACGAAGGTGTCATCCTTATCTCTCTCAGATGAGCTTTAGAAATTTGTATCAAAATTTTATAAGTATTCATATTAAAGTGTGTTTTCATTTTGAAGAGGCGATATTTTTTTTATTGATGATATTTTTTTTATAGAGAAAGTATTAATCGCTCAAAAATTTAAAGTTAATATAAAATGAAAACATTTGTTGTTGTTTAAATATTCAAATAAAAGTTTAAGTTTCTAGGGAAGAGAGATATAAGAGAACTAAATGTGTATTCAACTAATTTTTCTGAATCTTGACTTTGTTCATTTTTATCTTATTTAAATTTGGACTTTCTATATCATTGTGAAAATTAGAGACAAAATTTTCTTTCGCGCAAATTTTAGCAACACTAAAAGTGTCATTAGAATTTTCTTTATGCTATATTGAATATAAAACCAACACGAGAAGATATTATGTACATCTTATGTGTCGTACATAGCTACTACGATTTTGCGTTTAGTTCATGGTCTTACGACAACGTGTAATCATATTTTACCTTTAGGTCAAGATGTGGCCTCTCCTAATTTTCATTTCCTTTTTATAGTATAGAACAGATTTGTTAACTACTCAATATTAATCCACTTTTCTTCTCTTCTTTTCCAGGAATATATTTATTAAAAAATAATTAATTTAAACGTGGCATCGTTATATTTCATCTCATCATGACAATCGGATTGTTACATTACTGAAAAAAGTTAAATATGATTTTAATCCACTATATATGGGTGCATAAATAATTTATTAAAGTTATATTAAAAATCATAACTGCGATAATATCAAAATTATCCTATAAATTTAACCGTATACAATTTTACCCATGTATGTTTCAATTTTTTCAATTTTAGTCATTTTGGTGTCAAATTTGGTTTTTATGGTGTGAATTTTTAGTCCAGTATGTTTTCCCCCATTTTTTTAATTTTGGTTCTTTAAGGTCCAAAATTGACACCAAATTGTAAAAAGTAAAAATATGTGTACAAGAATAGTATTTTTCATTACAAATGTTACAAGGCGATAAGTGATATTTTCTTGTAAAGTGTTACTTCTTACAAGCAATAATAATAATAGTTTACGGGTCACAAGATGCATATAATAATTTATCAAACACAACAATGTTAATCTCAATGTACATCAAATAAGAGTATTTTAAATAATTTACACTTTTAATAATAGTTTAAATAAAATAGATCTGCAATTTTAGTAAGTATTACTTGCAACATAAATTATTAAATCATCACAAATTGTTTAGTAAATAAATCAATATAAGATTGATATATAGTGAATTATCTCACAAAATCATTAGATACAAAATAAAAACCTGCAAAATAAAAATCCTGTAAAACAAAAAATCGAACATCAAAAGCAAAATAAATTTGAAAAAAAATGCTACAAAACAAAAAATAGAACATCAAAAGCAAAAAAAAAAAAAATCATGCAAAACAAAAAAGTCGTTCATCAAAAGCATAAATATTATAGTGTGAATTGTAAAATAAGAAGTAGATCAAATAAGATAATGTAATAATGCTTATAAAATTAAATTTATGGAATTTAGAATCTCTACTATATGTAAAGATAAACTTTTAGGCAAAGTCAAATCACTTTGTTTCAAAATCTCTTTAATCTCAATAACTCTAATTTTAATATTAATTTCAACTGTATATCCATACTTATTAATCTCTACAATATATTACATGTGATGTTATAAATTTTATAATAAGATATGCTAATAATCAAATTCTAGATGATATGCTATATAATAATCAAATTCCATACATTTAGAACATATTAATGATAGTAATGCTTATGATAATAATAGATTCAGATTCTATTTTGTACAACACGATGCTATGTATCAGACCCACGCGGGTTCTGTAGTGTTTTTAAATTTTATAAAATAATAAATAGAAAAAAAAGAGAGTGAAATAATATTGATTAAAATTGAAATTTATAGAATTTTTGAAATAGATTATACTATATGATTTGATTATTAACATATCTTTTAGGATTTGATTATTAACATCTTATTTTAAAATCTATAATATCTTATGTAATGTAGGGTAGAGATTTAAAAAATATAGATGTGCGGTTGAGATTATATTTAAAATGGGATTTGATTATTAACTTCTTATTTTAAAATCTATAATATCTTATGTAATGTAGGGTAGAAATTAAAAAAATATAGATGTGCGGTTGAGATTATATTTAAAATTAGAGTTAATGAGAGAGGATAGATTTTGAAATACAATATAACCTCTATAAATTAATACAGTTGGGAACGGAAAAAATATTAATTTTAGAGAGGAATTAATTAATCGACAAATTAATAATTATACAGAGGGTATTGTAGTGATAACTGAAGTGTGTGACTTATTGTTGGGAGATGAATTTAATAAAAGATATATGATTTTGATTAGATCCCAAAACCCCTGAGTATGACATGTTCAGAATGATCTTGATAGTTGAGTCAGGATTCAGTTTTAGAATATTCAGATGTTATCTCGCAGAATGTATAGTCGCAGATATAGTTCAGATAGGTTCAAGACTCAAGAGGATATCGAGAAATCAAGACTCAAGACGAAGATTCAAGATATCGGTCCAAGAGACTCGAAGACCTCAAGACTCGAGAAGACCTCAAGACGCAAGATCAAGATCAAGATTGAAGATCAAGAATATCAAGGCACAATAATTCATCAAGACTCAAGAAGGCATCGAATGCTCAAGATGAACTGAATGTTCCAAGGCATCGAGTATATCTATCCAAGGATGCAACATCGAGAAGATCGCGATTCCTTAGATAAAAGATATTTGCCAAGACATTCAAATGCGCATAAAAGGAACTAAGTCGGAAGTGTTGTTAAGGTTATATCAAACTCGAGTTTGTAACAAAAAAAGAGCCGTTGAAGGTGTCTACCTTTAACCGGAGACAAAAGTCAAAAAGAGGAAGACGACATCGCACCATATCGATAATCGACAAGCGATGTGTCGCCAGTAAAAGATGTCGATGTACAAAAGTTCCAGATCGCAAAAAGTGAAGACCAGGCTACATGAAAGGCTATTGCCTAAAACGTGTTAGGGAGTTTCAAACCCTAAATATAGCAAGTTTCACACACCATAAGAGGGAACTCACGGCTATCTCTCCAACGGATAGTTTTCAAGAGTGACCTTGGTGTATGCCTATAAATACTGGTGACCCTCTACATTGTAAGGTTACGGGAAATTTATACGCAACTCAAGAGCTCGAACTTATTCTTGCAAAAGTTAAAGCACTCGAAAAACTTAGAATTTCCCAAGTGCTTCTATATTGAAGAGAGCTCACTATACTAAGCCTAGCCTGATAAGAATTATCCAAAGCTTAGTTGAGATATCCTAACCCTTTGCATTGTGCTTCATTGTAAAGGATATCTCATCCTAGTTGGAAACCAACCGAGAAACCCCAAACTCTTGAGAAGGTAGTTGGAGTGTATTTGTTGGTGAGAAGTGTTGTAAAGAGTTAGTAAACTACGTGGAGTAGTCAGAAAACTCTAGAGGAGAAGTTAGTAAGCTACAAGGGTAGTCTGAAAGCTTGTTTGTGTTTGAGTAAGTAAACTATGGAGGTAGTCAGAAAGCTCAAGGTCGGGTTGAGTAAGTAAACCACGTGGAGTAGTCGTAAAACTCGTACGAAAGTTGAGTAAGTAAACTATGCGAGGTAGTCGTAAAGCTCGGTTGATAGTGAATATCTCGAGGATCGAGAGAGTGGATGTAGGAGCTTGAGTCTCGAACCACTATAATTGTTGTGTTCTTTATTGCTTTCCTTATCTCAGGCTTAATCATTTGCATTGACTTGATTTTGAAAGCATACTTTTCACTGATATTCAGTTGGAATCAATCCACTGAAGTTGCATAAGTGAATCACAGCTTAATCACTATTTCATAAAGGAAAGGTTTTCAACAAAGCTTAAAACGAGTATAAACTAAGGGCCAAACCCTTCAAGACGATCGAGTAAAGCTAGAACAGAGATAGTTACCAAAATGAACTCTCTTCCGAGGATTCAAGAAGTTAGTTATCCGATCCAAGCAACTCGGGATCTCTCGACACTCAGGACTCGGTTGGGATTATCCGAGGTATCAAAAAGCATTTCGGGATCACTGTCTCGATGAGACTTTGACTCAGAGCGATCGTGCTTCTCGTAACCTAATCTTCGTGATTATCCGACCCAAGTCGACCTCAAGAAGAAAAAGTTTTAAAAACACCTAACACGTGTATTCCCCCCCTATACACTTAAGACTTGTTTGCACCGGGACCAACAAGTGGTATCGAAAGCAAATGGTTCAAATTGACCAATCTTTGTGTTGACCAAAGTTTTATTTTCAAAAATACTTGTGGTCTATCCGAATTGATCTTATTCTTCAAACTTTTTACTTTTCAAAAGATCGTAAAAATGTCTTCTAAAAAACTTCCCATGTTCTCAGTGGAGAACTATGACCTATGGAGACTAAGAATGCAGCTCATCAGATTCCAAACATGGCGATGTGGAGAGTGGTCTCTCAAGGACCATTCCAATTTACTGTAGTGAATCCCAGAGGAACAAGAAGATGAGAGAATTGATCCCAGAGCAGAATTTCCTAAGTCTGATGACCAACGGACACCGAGGAGAGAAAGTTAGTCAATCTAGACTACATTGCAAAAAGACACACTATACAAAGATCAGGTTGATGATGGTATGATGGGAATGATCTCTCTTTGTAATATCGCTAAAAGAGATTTGGGATACACTATTTGTTATGTGCAAGGCACGCACGATCATATAAAAGAAAACAAACTTTCAGTGGCAATTGGAAAGTTTGACAGTTTTGAAATGGATGATGGTGAATCAATAGACAAATTGGAAGTCAGATTCACTAGCATCATGAATGATCTAAATGCACTTGGAAAGAAATATCCACAGAGAGAAGTTGCATTGAAAATTCTTAGAGGTCTTTCTAAGAAATGGGATATTCATGCAGTGGTGATTGAAAACACCAAGAATATTAATTCAATGCCTTACCAACAAGTCTTCTCTGAGCTGAAGGCCTATGAATTTGTAATTTATAAGAAATCCAAAAAAGCTGACAGCAAAGATTGTTGGGAAATTTATAGTTTTGATGAAAGTTCCAAAAACACATGTAATAGGACCGATCGGAACTGTTGGTCGATCGATGTTTATATTACCCGCTATAGGAGACCGATTGATAATGATTGTATAGAACAACCGATGAAATAGATAGTCACATATTGAGGGGGAAACTCAATATGTATAGGTCGATCCAAGACTCAAAGGACGGTGATATCCGGAAAAGCCGTAATGCTAGAAAAGAACAGAAGATCGATCGATTCGATCTAGTCGATATCAAATTTGAAGTCATAAAGCTCAAACTCGTAATACTTGAAGATCGGATGACTTCGAGAAGATCGACTGAAGACCTACATCCGAAGTCCGCTAGTTGAAGCTAAGTCAACCGGCACAAGAAGACTTCATCAGTAGATCGATCGCTTCTCGAATCGACAAAGTCACCACCAGTGAAAATCGATGTTTCACCTAATCATACGCCTATGATCCGAACAAGAAGAATGTCAACCTTAGTTGGAAGAACAAACACCGAAAAGTGCAAGGCTCGTTAACCAATAAGAACAAGACACGTATGATCGGGAGCCGACAATTAAGGGATTTGATCTCGCTCTCTCTAACGGATATAAAATACAAGTTCACGCCGCCACGCCATGCCGCTCAAGACGCCACATCAAGCGCAAGTCTACCAAATATAGCCTGAAATTCAAATTGCTCTCCAACGGCTCTTTTATTTCAAGGTCTATAAATATGGGATCACACTTCAGAGTGAAAAAAAAAACTAAATTTGAACAATCAAGAAGCTCAAGCTAATATCGATTTCCGCACAAGAACACGTAACAAGAAGATTAATTTTTATTAAGTGTTCATCCCATAAGTTCTTAGCATAGAAATCTTTTCATCTAATTTGTTAGGTCGCTTATAATCTAAAGAAAATATTTCATAGTTGGAACCAAAACAATCTTACCCAAACCCCCAAGTTAGGTTAAGTTGTTTAGCAAGATTTCGCATAGGGTTTCTAGTTCTCGATCTCAGGATCGGTTGAGTGTGAACTCCTTAAACATCTAGTTGGTGTCTTCGTGTTGGACTTACACATAAAACAAAGTCCAATTGGTTAAGTAGGTGCCCCTTGTGATAGGGAAGAGTGGGACGAGGACCTGGTTTGTCCGAACCACTATAAATCTTGTGTGCCTTTACCGCTTTGATTAACTCGATTACACAATCGCACACAACCTTTAAAGATACATATTCCAAGTTGAGATCGATTAGCACCAAGCTTCGATCCGATCAAACTTGACACTTCAACCAACCGATTAAAAGATTAACTTTGAATCTGATTTATCAAAACGGTTTTTCACACGGGTAAAACTTAAGCTTCCTCACACATCGCTTAAACCGAGTTACCGAAACCGACGCTTTCAGCGATCAAGAAGTTGGTTATCACCCAAACCGATTCACTCACACTCTGATCAAAGTTAATCGCCTCACATCCGATTTGTACAAAAGTTTTCGTAAGTCTATTCACCCCTCCTCTAGACTTCGCCCTCACAAAAAACCCATTCGGGACCTACAAGTGGTATCAGAGAAGTTGGTTCTATCGATTAATCGACTTTGTGTATCATCGATTCTTGAGGAAGAATCTTTGTGGTCGATCGAATCGATCTTGAAAAACCGTTTTTAAAACTCATTCATTTTCCAAAATCACTCAAAGATGGATAACACCTCGTATGTTTCATGATCCAAGTTCTCAATCGATGAGTATGCAGATTGGGCCATATATATGTCCAACCATCTAGGTTCGATAAGCGGCGTAATGATGGAAGTCATCGAAAAGAGGACCCATCATCATATACTACGACAACCCCGTAGGTTGGAGGAGATCCAGATTTTGCCCCGGAAGTCTTGTACGTAAAAGCCCAAAATTTGATGGATGCAGAGGAAAAGAAAATCGCATACTCTAGATACTATCGCAAGGCACATTATCATGAAAACAATGGATAAGGTCACCAAGGAAAAGATTAAGTATCTCAAATCTGCGAAAAGCAATGTGGGATACTCTATTTGAGATATGCGAGGAAATGAACAGATAAAAGACAACCGTCTACAAGTTTAACCGGTGAAGTTTGATAAAATCAAGATGTTGCTTTCAAACTAAAAACCATCAACTAACTCGATGGAAGGATTACAATGTCTATAAACAAGTTTCGAGAACTTGTAGAGAGATGTCCGATAAAGATATCAACTACAAAATCCTAAGGTCTCTCACCAAGAAATGGGACATGAAGGTCACCAGAATCAAGGATTGCCAAGACATTTCAAAGATGAAGCCAAGTAGCTTGTTCTTGAGCCTTAAAGCTCACGAGTTCGATTTGATTGAAAGAGGACAAGTTCGATGAAGATGAGGTGCCCATTTGAAGCCTCAACTTCAAAAATCGCTTGCTTTTTAAGGCAACCAAAGAACAGAACTAAGACCAACGAACCCGTTGGGAATATAATGAGTCAAGCGTAACAGATCGCTTCGCTTACCAGAAGCTTGAGAAGTCGAACGTCCAACTTGGTAAGTATCGAAGGTTTTATAAGGACTATCAACATACCGAGGGGAGAGATAGGAGATCACCAACGATCTCCGTGAAGAACCGTGATCCGATGATCGGAGGGATCACAGAGATGAAAGGAAAAGAGATAATCGATCGAGGAAGGAAGAGATAACCAATCGATGTAAGAAGCTCGACTACTATCGAAAAGGGAAGTCACCGATAGGTCATACAGACGGAGTGATTCACCCGAAGGAAAGGTTCGTGGATCAGCGAGAGCGGCTTCAACCGCGAGAAGCCAGTCACTATAGCGCAGACCGCCTGCACTCGACGCCAAGAGAAAGGGAAGAAAAGAGGAATGGTAAGAGAGCAACGTTATAGGGGTAAGAGCCATGGTTGCCGATACGCCAGAATCGACGATTCCTATATCCGCCTCTCCGAGGACTCGGATACCTCCAGAGAAGACTTCTACCGACAAGAAGCTGGTGTTGACTTCTATGAAAATGAAGATCCGATATTCTCTTCGTGACGATGATGAGATCTCGCCCGATGGCCGTGGAGGACCAACTGGAGGTAACCTCAAAACCCGCTTCGTTCGCTTCTACACCGCTATCATTAGCACACCTTTGGGGAGATTGACCGCAGCTCTACTCGAAAGCAATTGCTTGAGGATCTCTCCAATGCAAGAGACACTTATGCTATAGTGGAAGTGAAAAAAATGATAAGTCGAGGACCGTAAATAATCACCTTGCTAAAGAAAATGATCTCAAGAAAGCCTCCGAACTTAGATCATTGAAACCGCCGAAGGCAACCGAGAAATTTAAAATTCTCGGTTAAAGCTTCGATCAGAGAAGCAGATCAAAGATCACCGGCAATTAACAAACAAAGAAGTTCGATGACTTCAAAATCCTCGCAAGCAAAATTTGATGAGCTATTCCAAAAGCATGAAAGTCTAAAATCATCTCGAGGATAATCTGCGTAAGAAGAAAATAGAGGTTTTTTCAAAATCATCTAAAACCATTCAAGACATGAACGCCTATTTTCGAACAACGATTAACAAGAAGGGACTTGGGTATGAGAACCCTTCCACATCCTCAAAAGCCCCCTACCGATTCATCAAAAAGGTGTAATCGACGAAGTTTCGACAAAGATACACCAAAAGCCAAACATGTATCTAATAAGGAAAAAGACCGGTTGAAAGTAAGGTGGGTGCCCAACCGTATGGGGAACAAAAATGGACCCTAATCGGTAAAGCATCATCGAGGAATCAACGAAGAACCCGATTCTTCCGAAGAAACCTCAACTCGATCAACAGATCAGAATCGTAAAAAGACAACCGTAAAAAGGAAGTCCAATCTCGAGACCCAATCAAGGTCACCGCCTAATAAGCATGCTTCGTAAACCGAAAAACCACCTATGCCTTAAAAAAGATATGAATCTTTTGATGGTAGCAAATCGTACCTACCCCTATAATCGTAAATCTAGGGTCGCCAGACCAGAACCACATCGATGAAAAGAAGACAAACAAAAAGATAAATCCCAAGTCTTCTAAGTCATCCAAGGTTCACACTAATAATCATACAAATCGAAAAGCATATAAAAGAGACGATGATTATGTTGATAGGTATGGGAGACAATCAGGCCTTTCGATCTAACCGATCACAATAGAAGTGCTCGCTTTGTATGGATCCCCAAAACTAATCCTAACCCCTCAGACCCAATCCAAAAGGGGTACCTAAAGCCCGATTTGGGCCGCAAGATCGCGGGTCCGCCAACAAAAGGAGGTGTGCAAGCAACTATCGGGTACATCGATAGTGGATGTTCAAGGCACATGACAGAAGCAAGCACCTCAAATTTCATACATAGAATGTAGAAAGGCCCGCGTGTACTCTTCGGTGATGATAACTTTGGTTATACCAAAGGGTTCGAACTTAGAGAATGATGATGTACAAGTAATCGGAGTCTCAGATGTCGAAGGTCCAAGCACAACCTACTATCGGTTTCACAATTTCGCGACAACGGATTCAAGTGTTGAGTTCTCGACTGACCAATGCACTATCAAGAATCGAGCCACTCAATAGATTTTGCTAACTGGTTCAAGGAAAGGGACGATCTACACAAGCTGATTGGAACAGTTGCCCAAGAAACGCATGCCTGATTGTCAAGAGTTCCAAAAGTAGCAGTTGGCTCTGGCACAAAAGAATGAGCCATCTGAACTTTAAAACTCTTAATAAGATAGCAAGGATGTCTCTAGTGGAAGGACTTCCGAATGAAGTATTTTCAAAGGATCAGACATGTACTGCATGTCAGAAGGGAAAACAGGTCAAAGCTTCATTCAAGGGAATTTTGACCAAGCATCCAAAGCCAGAGTATCGCACCGCCATATGGATCTATTTGGACCCCCATTACACCGGTCGATCTCAACGGACGAAAAATACACTCGTAATCGTGGATGACTATTCCAAGTTTACTCCGGGTTATATTCTTACATAAGAAGAATGAGACGACAAACGAAGATACCCGAAAGCCGCTAAAAAGATTACAAAATGAGAAGGGTGTCAGCATAGTAAAAATCAGATCCGATAAAGGTACATAATTTCTGAACTCCTTTATTACTGATTTTTGCTCTAAGTTTGGTATACAACATGAAACATCAGCCGCAAGGACGCCACAACAAAATGGAGTAGCAGAACGGAGGAACAAAACTCTCAAAGAAGTTCGCCGCGACGATGTTAATTTGAACATGCTATACCAAGCCGTTTTCAAGCGTATAATCAACACCGCATGTCATACTCGTAATGTATGTCTTCGACTAAGGCTCACTACAAAACACCCTATGAACTGTGGAAGGACAGAAAACCTCGCGGTCTCTTACTTCCATGTTTTTAGTGTAAGTGTTTCATACACAACAATGGGAAGAGTCGGGCTTGAAAACCTTGAGGCCAAGTCGATGAGGGTATATTCTTAGGATATTCCTCATCTAGCAAGGCTTTCGTGGTTTACAAATGCATTTAACCCTACTTGTGGGAAGAAACACCCCATGTAGTCTTTTGATGAAGCATCTTCCGATCAAGAGAAATCATTTTCGTAACAAGATGTACCGATCAACAAGTACCGATGTTTCGTAAAATGGATTAGCCTAATGATCAAGGAAAAAGAATCGTAAAACCATAATAAAGATACATTCCAGATCTAGCTGATTCACCAGATCATTCAGATCCTAAGGTACTAAAAAGTCGTCGGTGAAGAAGCCGACATACCGAGATAAGATCAATCGAACCATCCGGTTCGGGGGGAACATCTGAAGTTCCCACTTAACGACATCAAAGACATGATGAGTCCAACATCAACCGAGACTTGTTCTTATCAAGTGGATCATAACTCGCACCACTCCCAATCGCTAGTAATGAAATTTTATCGTAAACGGACGATGTTCTCCAAACCGACGCAAATCGTATCGAAGGACTGGATAACCTATCATCCAACCGATCCGATAATCGGAGACCCATCCGATAAAGTTAAAACTAGACATCGATTGGTGAAAGTGCCATGTATTGTTGTTATCCGCCTATGAAGGAACCAACAACAATAGAGGTTTCTACAAGACGCAAGTCGGATTCTAGCCATGCAGAGGAGCCGAACAAATTCGAGAGAAATCAAGTTTGGGAACCGGCAGATGCACCAAGTCATCAAGACGTTATTGGCACGAAGTGGGTATTCAAGAACAAGAGAGATGAGAAAAACGCCATCACCGTAAATAAGGCAAGACTTGTTGCTAAGGGTATTCACAATCGTAAGGAATTGATTATGATGAGACCTTTGCACCGCCGCCGCTTTAGAAGCCATTCGTTTGTTTTCGCATATTCTTCCCACAAGAGGGTTCACGTGGTATCGATGGACGAAAAAGAGCTTTTCTTAAACGGGGTACTAGCAGAGGAAGTTTATGTCGAACAACCCGCAGCTTTGAAAAGGGCAACCAGTGTACTGCCTAAGAAAAGCTCTCTATGGCTCAAACAGCTCCTCGAGCTTGGTATGATACACTCTCTCGCTTCTTGATCGAAAGTGGGTCCACTAAAGGAACAAAGGACATAACCTTATTCGTAATAGAAGATGGAGAAGATATTCGATGGTTCAGATTTACGTGGATCTACATCATCTTCTGGATCTCCCAACAAAAGTCTATGTGAAAGATTCAAAGAACCGATGCAAGGGAAATTCGAGATGTCCATGATGGGACATATGAATTACTTTCTGGGTCTTCAAGTAAAGCAAAGTACAGAAGGGATATCCATCTGCCAAGCAAAGTACACTAGGAATTTATTGGCTAAGTTTGGAGTTCAAAATTGTAAGGAAGCCAAAATTCCTATGATGACCGGATTCAAGATGGATCCGTATTGAGGATGGTATTTAAAACAAATCGGCGAATATAGGGCTCTCATTCGATCTCTACTATACCCGACCGCCCGCCAGAACCGAGATATAACCTTCGCAGAGGTGTATGTGTGCGATTCGTGCAAATCCAATGATAAGTCACCTAGAAGCAAGCTAAGCGGATTCTTAAGTATCTGAAGGACAAGAAACCTTGGTTTATTTTACCCATCGATGATAATCTAGAGCTTAGTGGGTATTCTGGATTTGGATTATGGAGGTTGCAAGATTGACGTAAAATCCACCTCAGGAACTTGTCAGTTCTTAGGAAATAAACTGATCTCGTGGTTTTCAAAGAAGCAGACATCAGTTGCAACATCTACCATGAAGCGTAATATATGGTCGCAGAAGTCGTTGTTCCCAATCGCCCGCTTAGTCAAGAATTTGAGGGATTATAACATTGAAGCTAAGAATGTACCTATTTTCTGTGACAGTAATAGTGCTATTGCAATCACTCAGAATCCTGTTCTACATACAAGATGCAAGCATGTGGATGTCAGGCACCATTTTATAAGAGATCATGTTGAAAAGAAGAATATCAGAATGGAAAAGATTCATACTGATATACAGAAAGCTGATATTCTAACCAAGCCACTAGCTGAGATCAGATTCAGAGAATTATGCAATGAGCTAGGGCTTCTGGATCTTGGAGAAAATGCACCTAAAATGTTTGATGGAATGATCTCCAGAACCAGCTGGTTAAGAAACTAATCAGTTCAAGTGAAATCAGTTGAATTTGGTATCTCAACTGATCAGAAGATCAGTCAAGGAACTGATATGAGAAGGTACTGATCAGATTTAAAGTTTATCAGATTAAATGAACTGGTCGTTTAAAGGATTATCTGATTAACTGCTCATTCGAGTTATACTTTGTAAGTCGATTAAGCTGAAATTCAACAAGATTCACAAGTGGCATTCACAAGATTAAAGCTTAAAATCGCATAAGGATACATGAATTTTACACAACAATGAAATAACATAAATTTTCATTAATAAAGACCCGAAGGTCATGTTACATTACAAGATACAAGTACAAGAGGACCCGGAGGTCAGTACATAAACCCTAAACCCTAGACCTTAACACTAAACCCTCATCCTAACCCTTGAAGAAGTGGAGAGAGAGAGATTTTAAATCTGATGCTCTCATTTTCCCCCACTTAACAAGGTTGAGAGAGGTTTTAAAGAAATCCTAAAGCCGCTTAATGGGCTAAAACCAAAGGGAGCGACAAATGCCTTGATAGGATTTTTAAGCCAGGAGCCCTAAGAAAGAGTCAGTGGGCTCTCCAGCTGTTAAATGGTGAGTTGATATACGGGCATCAGCTGTTGTCTGATGCAGACCATACATCAAACTCATGTTCATTTTGATCGAGTCTGTTGATGCGGTTACGCTATCTCGATAGACACACAAGGTGCATACGGTTAGGAGAAGTGTCTTCTCGATTTGCGATAAGTAGAACCGCCGCCTCGGTGGTAGAGAAGCTTGGCAACGATTGTATGTGAAATCTTTGATGACGACTTAAGACAAAGGATAAGGGACACACATGGTTGATTTGAGAAGTCAAATCATTGAAAAAGGGTAAAGGTGTTTGCCTAAGTTTCAATTGAAATAAGGGTTCACCGAATGCATAATTTTACAAAGAAGATAAGTATGGTGAATGGGTTATGTTGTGTAAAACATTGGTCCAATTTATAGAGGCCAAGTAAGGATGCAAATGCAAATTTGGTTTCAAAAAGCCTTTTAGATAAATTTGCATCACAAGGACAGAGTGTAGAAATCACGCGACTGATAATTGGATAAATTTACGGCGGATTGACATATCGAAAGATTCAGACAATAATTAAGATGTCAAATCGCGCCAACTTAGGGAATAGAAGCTACTATTCTAGACTAAGTTTTTGGCGGTAACACTTATCCCAAGAATTGGCTTGATTCGAGAAGAATCGATTAGGTCAACTAAAATCGATTACATACGGTCGATCGATGAGGAAGATCACCGAGCTTGAAACCCCAACAAATCGATACATCATCTATGGGAAAATAGTAAATATCGGTTGAAGGGGGAACTTCAACTGATCAAGGAGGATCAGAAGGGAAATCAGACGTATTCAAGGAAGATCAGTTGAGCTTGAAACTTCAACAAATCAGATGCAAGTGAAGAAGATCAGTTAAAAGGATCGGTTGGGAAATTTTAAGGCTTAGCGGAATACTAAGATCAACAAGTGAAATCAACATGGACAAGTGGTATTGATCGATTACAATATCACCAACCAGACACGCCTTTTCTTTTTTTGTTCTTTACTTATTTATCGGATCTTATCCGATATTATCATTTTATCGCATCCATTATCCTTGTGGACGTATTCCCGCAAATCATTTAACGCGGACGCGGGGGAACATGTATTAACCGCTACTAAATGTGCTTTTAAATCCAAAAAGGTTTTCAGAGACGTGTTTTTTCTCGACCCTACGATCAAAACCGCTTAACTGGAGCGTTTAATCTTTTCAAACGGTTGATCTTCCAAATCTTGTCTTCTTTTTCCCTCCTCGTCTTTATAAAGATCATCAAAAACCATACCAGAGTTTTCCATTTCACAAACTTGCGATTTATTCTTTGAAAACTCCAGATTACTTCTCTCAGATTCAAAGTGTTTTTCCTAAGTTTCAAAATCATCCTTCCAAAAAAATGTAACCGTAATTTATGTTTATTTGATGTATTTTTTTAAATCCATTGATCTTAAATGCTTGTATCCTGTGTTATGCTTTATTGTTTCTTGGTTTCCGCATATGTGATGTTCTTATATATATATATGCACAACTTTAATCGGGTCCATTCCTTTGTAGATGGCCACCCACGGAATGGGAAAGATAATGTGCAATTATGCGGACCTGGCAACAAAGATTGTGGATGATAAGTTCGTACAGTTCAATATCACTCAGGATCCGGAATCCATGGAGGTCGAGCAAATTCTGCTAAAAAAGAAAAGCCTAGAGAAATTTTATACGCTCATCGCAATCCAAAGGATGCAAGATGAAGCACTAGAATTCCTAAGGAATTTAAGAGTGGATACGGACGTTCCGGGAAATGAACGCTGCTCTCGGCAATCACGGAGAAGAAATCGATCGATTAATGATGATATAACCCGTCTGCTCAAACCTACCAAAAAAGGACGAATCTCGCCGCTCATTACAGGGGAGAACGAAGATGAGCCGATCGTAAAAGAGTTTTTTCAGAGAGGCCGACAAACATCATACGCCAGTTTTGTCGTGCCAATGCTCAAGAGGAAATACCGATTGTTGTTTGACATATTGTCAAAAACAATTATGGGTATTAGATTCAGCCCAGATGCTCTTACATCCGTCAAAATGTACAGATGGTCGCAATAATTGATGAAGCCAAGAACATCAATTGGCACGGGTTCCTCAAGGCCATTTCGCTTCCAAGAACATGAGAAATTTGGAGTAAATGAACCGAGGCAGTATATTCGAAGAAAAAGATCGCCAATCTCAACAAAGTTGCGCTTATTCGAAAGATAAACCGCTTAATGCCGAATGGGGAACAGATTGGATCAAGTCCTATAAGGCCTTTTCACGCCCACTTGACCATCTTTGGGCCACCAGACGATGATATGCGCCAACCCCCCAAAGTCAAAGAAAGGAAAAAGCAAGGAAGCAACTTCGCCTATACCAGATGCCCCCCAAAAAAGAAGAAAAGAAAACGGTGAAGGCCCTGAGAGAAGAGGCCAAGAAGGCGAAGCAAGCCTCCATGACTCGATGCTTGAAGATGAGTCGATGAAGAAAGAGAGCTAGATCATTTTGTTACAACACAAACATCGTGAAAAATCGACAGCGGGCTTCTTCAAGCCGAGAGCTCGCCAGATCATTCTCGGAGGAAGAAGCACGTCGATCGATCTCCTCCTCTCAAGCTCGAATCGATTCACCACTCGCACTAATGGTCGCCGAAAGCATGTCTCCTATTCTTCCACCCGCCCGCGAACTCGAAATCAGATCGTCATGAAACTGTAAAGCTTAATCCGATGTGGGAACCGTAACCACTGCTTACACAGGTAACCTCTCGCAAGTCGAACCGATCGCCCAACTTCCGTTTACTCAAGCACAACCGTAACCTTCCACATCTCATCAAACCGACCGACAGATAATTTCGAGTCCAGATCAACAAAGATCATAACCGGGAAATTGATCGTAATGCTAATCGAAAAGAGAAATTGATGAGTTGTATCCGTAATCGGTCGCCCATCCCGCCATAAGAGAGGAAGTTATGGAGATCCTCACCGAGAGATCTTCGATTAAAAAGCTTCGACGACTTTATAATAATTATTGAACAGATGGGCGGTGCGGATGAGTTTGCAGACTTCGATTTTACATGAGGAAATGCTAAAGTGCGAGATCACCACCGAGCCGATAATCGCTAAATCACAAAGCTCGATCCACATGAAGCTGGGGTTGCTTTAACAGATTTAATCGAGATCGCCGACAAAGCCTCAAGCAGATGCCATCATGAAGGATGCAGAGCCGCCGATGATAGTGGAGCCGGTGCCGCAGCTTCATGACCAACCACCGGAGGCACAAACAATCGAATCGCATCAAGTGACACCCAACATTCCAACATCACACGCCACTATCGATCAACTCAGGAGATCAAATCTTGTCTCAAAGATCTCCGAAAGAAGAAGTTGAGGGATCGATAGTCGATCAAAGGCGATTGCCATCAAAGAAATAACAGATCAAAGGGAATTGGCTATTTCCCGATTGGGGCAATCAAAGATCATTTTTCCCAAATCAGGTTCATCAAGGCTACCGAATCGATAAAGACCGTTGATGCCAAATCGACTCGGTGGATAAACAACAAGTTTTTTTTCGATGCTCACCGACAAGCTAGAATTGATGTAAGAGAAACTTGACAAACCGATTAAAACACTCTTCATCGCCATGGAATGCCAAGATCGAGCCGATATCGAAGATTCAAAATCTAATCGCTTTCAAACTCAAGGCATATCAAGGCAGATCTCAACAGGCGATCGCAAATAATCTTTGGTTCTCGACCTCCCACCTCACTACTCTTTTTGATCAAACCAAAAGGGGAAGGATGTAATGAGAAACCAATCGACATATAAAAAAGAGGACATCACAAACTCGGATCACGAAAAAGATGTCCAAAGAGCAGATAAAAAGAAGAAGTCGAAAAAAGTCAAGAAGAAAGAAGAAAAAAAAAAATGGCAGAGGCGTAAAATCAAGAAGAAATTCAGACGAGAGCGAAGAAAGGAAGGGCCGGAAAATCCGCATCGTAACCTAAGCCGCCAAAGAAGAGTTGATGAGATCATCCTAAAAAACTGGCTGCAAGATGCTAAGAAATTTGAGGAATGGAATAAGATCGAGTGAATGGCTTCGGATGCCTTTGTTCTTAATCTTGTTCCACAAGAAGAATCTCCCGATGAAGAATTCTCAACCGGGTTAGAAAATAAATACCCGGATTTTTTCAAGTATCCGGAAAATGAGGCTAAGCTTTATCAATGTAAAAATAACTCGCCAAGAGTATGATCTGTTGGAATACTCAAGAAGGCCGATGGCTCATTTGACAGATCGGCATTTCAAAGATTCTATTTTGACATCCCGCATAGAACGCAGACATAATCGATCCTCGCCAGATCGATGATGTCAAATGGAAACTTTATCGATTTTCAACGTACCTCAAGATCAAAAAGAGATGCCGAAGGATACAAGCCTAAAGAGTGAAGAATCAAGACTACTCAGATCACCGTTTTATTTTCAAACTTTTCCGATGTAACATGTAATCAACATTTTTAATGAGAAAAGTTTATTTTCTGATCCTAAGACAAAGTCTCATTGTCTTCTGATTATATGCTCTTATCTGTTCTATTTTTTATCAACTGTATTTGGTTTCTCAAAGTGTTTTGGTTTCATCAAAAGGGGAAATTGTTGGAAAATTTATAGTTTTGATGAAAGTTCCAAAAAACACATATAATAGAGACCGACGGACACATTGGTCGATCGATGTTTATATTACCCGCTATAGGAGACCAATTTTTGATAATGATTGTATAGAACAACCGATGAAATAGATAGGTCACATATTGAGGGGGAAACTCAATATGTATAGGTCAGATCTGAAGACTCAAAGGACAAATTGACATCCCGACAGCCGTAATGCTAGAAAAGAATAGAAGATCGATCGATCCGATCTAGTCGATATCTCACCAAGTCATAAAGCTCAAACTCGTAATACTTGAAGATCGATGACTTCCGTAAGATCGCACTGTAAGACCTACATCACCGAGTCCGCTAGTTGAAGCTAAGTCAACCGCACCGAAGACTTATCAGTAGATCGACCGCTTCGAATCGATCAAAGTCACCACCAGTGAAAAATCGATGTTTCACCTAATCATACGCCTATGATCCGAACAAGAAGAATGTCAACCTTAGTTGGAAGAACAAACACCGAAAAGTGAGTCTCATAACCAATAAGAACAAGACACGATGATCGAGCCGACAATTAAGGGATTTGATGCCGCTCTCTAACGGATATAAAATACAAGTTCACGCTTTGCCATGCCGCGCCTCAAGACGCCACATCAAGCTTCTAGAAGTCTACCAAATATAGCCCGAAATTCAAATTGCTCTCCAACGGCTCTTTTATTTCAAGGTCTATAAATATGGGATCACACTTCGTGAGTGAAAAAACGGAAACGCCGAACAATCAAGAAGCTCAAGCTAATATCGATTTCCGCACAAGAACACTAACAAGAAGATTAATTTTTATTAAGTGTTCATCCCATAAGTTTTAGCATAGAAATCTTTTCATCTAGTTGTTAGGTCGCTTATACGCAAGAAAAGATTTCATAGTTGAACCAAAACAATCTTACCCAAACCCCCAAGTTAGGTTAAGTTGTTTAGCAAGATTTCGCACTAGGGTTTCTAGTTTCGATCTCGGGATCGGTTGAGTGTGAACTCCTTAAACATCTAGTTGGTGTATCTTTGTGTTGGACTTACACATAAAACAAAGTCCAAGTTGGTTAAGTAGGTGCCCCTTGTGATAGGGAAGAGTGGATTTAGGACCGGTTTGTCCGAACCACTATAAATCTTGTGTGCCTTTACCGCTTTGATTAACCGACACACAATCGCACACAACCTTTAAAGCGCATACATATTCCAAGTTGAGATCAGTTAGCACCAAGCTTCTGATCTGATCAAACTTGACACTTCAGTCAACTGATTAAAAGATTAACTTTGGAATTTGATTTATCAAAACCGGTTTTTCACACGGGTAAAACTTAAGCTTCCGCGACACATCGCTTAAACCGATAATTACCGAATCGACCGCTTTCAGCGATCAAGAAGTTGGTTATCAACCCAAACCGATTCACTCACACTCGATCAAAGTTAATCGCCTCACACCTGATTTGCACAAAAGTTTTCAGAAGTCTATTCACCCCTTCCCTCTAGACTTCTGCCCTCACAAAACCCGTTCGGGACCTACAAAGATGATTCTTCATCGAGTAAGAATGTGGCTTTAAAAGCCAAAGATAAAACACCATAAAAACTAGAGAGTTCGAGAACCCCATGCCAAAAAAATCGGGATGAGCTTGAGGAGAAGCTAAGATCGATGGCAAGAAGGTTTGATAGACTTAATAGTAGATTTGGAAAATACAAAAACTATTACAGAACCACAGTACCGGAAGAAACCCGAGGACAGATCAACCGAGAAGAAGAAGGAATTTAAAAAAGTCAAGGATCTTCATCCAAGAGGAAAGTCTCCAAGTCCAAAGAAGAAAATGATCGGGATGATGATGATACCGACAGATGCTATAATTGCGGAAGAAAGGTCACTTCAAAGATGATTGTCCAGATTTGAGTGCTAAGGAGAGAAGAGAAAGACAAGCTAAAAGAGACCGGAAGTTCTCTAGCAAAAAGGCCATGGTTGCGTAAGAAGAACACTCGAGGAAGGATCTAGCTGGCCAAGATGAGATATTCTCGACAAAGGAAAGTGATGACATCCGTCTCGATGGCCATTGAGGAGGTAAACTCTTCTTTCTCTCGTTGTTGCTCCTACACTAGCACAAGAGTTTTCAAGTTCCAATCGAAAAATACTATTTTGACCGATGGATTTTTTTGAGAATCGATGAAGGACTATGTCCGTTTTGCAAGGATCGCTAAATAGAACTCAAGAGCGAGAATAAAGAACCGAAAGTTGAAAATCTTAAATGGAAAGACACTAGCAATATTGAAATCACTTCTCAATTAATGGGAGACTCTTGATGAACTGGATGTTTCGAAAGTACAACTCTTAGAGAAAGAGAAGTTGATAATGTCCCTAAAAAAAGCTAGAGAAATCCATCGAAGAAATTCAAATTAATCGTAATCGAAGTTCAATGACCTCTCGAGAAGCATAAAACTCTACAGAATCGTGAGGATAGTGCGAAGAAGTTAACTCTATTGAATAATGCATCTAATGTAATAGATGAAATTCAGAGTTACCAGAGATCTCATGACTATAAAAACTGGATTGGGATACATTCCGTGGGGAACCTCACAAGGTCATCTAAATGTCGCATCAAGTAGCAAGAAGATTATCTTTGTAAAACCAAAGGGCACCTACACTTCAAACCGAAGAAATGCCCAAGGTGTTAGACAAGGGTAAATGACCTATGGTCTCAAGAAACAATGATCGTTAGAAAGCCCAAACCTTTGTGTAAAGGCTAGACAACCCGAAGAAATAAGAAAGTTTCGAGCAAGTACTTCAAAGCCTCAAGCTAAGAATGCAAACCCGAAAGGCTCCACATCGAACCATCGAGAATCCTCGATGAGAAACACTCAACAGAGACATTCTCAATCAAGAGACCAAGTCCTCAAGATGCCGAAAAGACCCAGATTTCAAAGATGCATAACCCGCACCCCCAACTTTAAGGGTAAAGGTTATCCGAACCGAAGTCATCAAAGATTTAGACCGGCCGCTCCGAAGCCAAAGCAAATGAATGTAAGGCCCGAACCAAAGAAGAATTCAAAGGCACATGTTCATGCTAAAGCTAGCACACACATATGTAAAAACTGCTAAGGCACCCAGAGTATTGGATGTATATGTTGATGTTTATGGAAGACAAATTAGCCACTCTAAAGTGATTAGAGTTGTCAGGCAGATTTGGATTCCGAAAGGTACATCTAACCTTGTAGGCCCTACACAAAATGGGTACCTAAGAATTGATCTGTTTTTCGGGGAGGAAAACAAGGCACTAAGTCGATGAAAGATCACATGGCATCGATGAGCAGAGATGAAAAAAAAAGCTCCCGATATATGGTATCTTGACGGTGGATGTTCAAGACATATGACAGATACAAGAAGATACTCCAGTGACTATGTTGAACAAAGAGGCCCACAAGATCACTTTTGGAGATAACTCCAAGGGACAGACTGAAGGATATGGAACTTTGGAAATCGACTCAGTTCATATCCATGGTGTTTCATATGTATCTGGATTGAAGCATAACTCGCTTTCAATTAGCCAATTCTGTGATAAGGGTTTCAATGTTGAGTTCTCTAAGAACTTATGTTTTGTGAAAGATGATACATCACGTAAAGTATTTACCGACGGGTACAAGAAAAGGGAATGTGTATCTTCTTTGATTGGAGTTCAACTCCTAAAGATACATGTTTAGTTGCTAAAAGTTCCACAGATACCCCGGTTGGTTATGGCATAAAAGAATGAATCACCTAAATTTCAAAAACCCCGAACAAGCTTGCAAGATTAGCTCTTGTGAGAGGGTTGCTTTAATGAAGTGTTCAAGAAGGAACACATTTGTGATCGTGCGAAAGGAAAACAAGTTAAAGCATCATTTAAAAGCAAAGTTGAAGTTTCTACTGAAAGAATACTTCAGTTACTACATATGGATCTTTTTGGTCCTATAACACCTATGAGCACTAATGGCAGGAAATACACATTGGTAGTAGTTGATGACTACTTAAGATATACTTGGGTCATATTCTTACTCAGTAAGAAAGAGACTCAGATAAAGCTGCCAGAGTTATTAAAAAGGCTCAGTATTGAAAAAAATCGAGTGTGGTCAAAATCGAGATCGACAAAGGAACGGAATTTATAAATTATATCATATCTCGATTATTCAGGCAAAGAAATGGAATTTTACATGAAACATCACCGCAAGGACCCCTCAACAAAATGGTGTTCTTCGAAAGAAGGAACATGACTCAAAGAAGTCGCAAGGACAATGATTCTTTGGTCGACATTCCTAAAAGGTTTTGAAATCAAGTCGTCAACATTTGATGCTACTCTCGAGAACAAATCCATCCGACTAAGAGTCAAGGCAAAAGACCCTATGAGCTTTGGAATGAAAGGAAGCCTCTTGTTTTTTCTTTTCGTGTGTTTGGTTGCAAGTGTTTCATACACAATAATGGTAAGGATCGATTGAAAACATTTGATAGTAAAGCCGATGAAGGAATATTCTTAGGATATTTCAAGTCAAGAAAGCTTTCTTCGAGTTTACAACCGTAGGACTCTTATTGTGGAGGAAACACCTCATGTTGTTTTTGATGAATCTACTTGTGTTCGGGAAGAAACAGAACATGATGCGATGAACCGACTAAGAGGATCACCAGATTAAGCCCAAAACAAAAGATAAATCATCCATCGAACTCGAAAAGATGAAGTCGGCCACTATCTATGATTGGAGTGACTCAGACTCAGAGATAAAGAAGTTCGGGGATGGAACTCGGGATGGTGAGACTCGGAAAACCAACACACCAAAAGTGACCAATGAATGCATACCCGCCTGCAGACAAGGTATGTGATGCCAATGAAGATGTGGTCACGGTGAGGCAAATTCTCGAATCTATCAACCAAAGGGGAACAAATGTCTCGACAATGTTTCGAATAGAATTTCCCTAAGGAAGATGATTCTCTTTCTCCCGCTCATGTTGTTCCCGAAGTTTATCGATTTAATCGAACCTAACATTTCAAATGTTGAGGATACCATTGAAGGGGGAACATCAAGAAGGAAATGGTTAGATAGCCATCCTACAAGTCGATTGTGGGTGATCTAACTGAAGGTGTTAAAACAAGAAGGTTCCATGGTGAGAGTGCACTATTCTCGCCGCTTCCTATCGGAGAAAAAGAACTTAATGAGATTGGTGAAGCTCTACAAGATTCTCATTGGATTTTTGCTATGCAAGATGAAATCTGAATCAATTCTCAAGGAATGAAGTATGGGGAGCTGGTAGATAGACCGAAAAGGCACAATGTCATTGGAACCAAGTGGGTTTTCAAGAATAAAAGAGATGAAAAAAACAATAACATTGTGAGAAACAAGGCAAGGCTAGTTGCACAAGGTTATTCCCAAGAAGAAGGCTTGGATTATGATGAAACCTTTCAGACTGTTGCAAAGACTAGAAGCCATCGATTGTTTCTTGCATATGCTGCCCACATGAAGTTTCATGTCTATCAAATGGATGTGAAAAGTGCATTTTCGAACGGTGTGCTTAAAGAAGAGGTTTATGTGGAACAACCTCCTGGTTTCAAACAGAATGACCAAGTTTACAGGCTCAGAAAAGCTTTGTATGGTCTCAAGCAAGCACCCAGAGCATGGCATGATACCCTTTCTCAATTTCTTACTGACCATGGTTTTGTCAAAGGAACTGTTGATAGAACTCGCTCGTTGAGATAGAGGATGGGGAAGATATCTTATCTGGTTCGGGATATATGTTGATGACATCATTTTTGGATCTCCAAACCATCAGCTGTGTGAAAAGTTCTCAACACTGATGAAGGGCAAGTTTGAGATGTCAATGATGGAGGAGATGAATTTCTTTCTAGGTCTTCAAGTGAAACAATCAAAGGAAGGAATATTCATCAACCAGGCAAAGTACACCAGAGATCTGATTGCCAAATATGGTGTACAGAATTGCAATGCAGTTAGGATTCCCATGAATACTAACTCCAAGATGGATCCTGATTCTGAAGGCAAATCAGTGAGTCATACTGATTATAGAGGAATCATTGGATCATTGCTCTATCTCACAGCAAGTAGGCCGGATATAACATTTGCTGTTGAGATATGTGCAAGATACCAATCTAATCCTAAGGCTAGTCACATGGAGGCTGCCAAAAAGATACTGAAGTATCTTAAAGGCACAGTGAATAGAGGATTATGGTATCCAGCTGATGATAACCTTGAATTAACCGGGTTACTCGATGTCGATTATGGAGGTTGCGAATCGATGTGAAGTCCACTACGTGAACGCGTGTCAATTTCTAGGAAGTAAGTCGATATCTTGGTTTTCAAGAAACAGACCTCAAGAGCAACAAGTACTAATCAAGTCGAATATATGGTCGCAGGAAGTCATGCGTACTTTCAGAGATTCTTTGGCTCAGACAACAATTAAGGGATTATAATGTTGTAGCCAATGAAGTACAAATATTTTATGACAATAATAGTGTCATTGCTATTTCACACCAGATGCAAGCATGTGGATATCAGACATCACTTCATCGAGATCATGTCGAGAAGAAGGACATAAGGATGGAGAAAATTCATATTGATATAAAGAGAGTCGATATCTTGACTAAACCTTTGGCGGAATCAAGATTTCGTGAACTTTCATTGAATTAGGGATGTTAGAACCAGTGTATAGAGTAAAATCTAAAAAATTGAAGGTTTTCGATGCATGAAGTTTTTTTCTCGTAATTCTATCGAGAAGCTCAGATAAAATGGAAATATCGAATCGAGTCTTAGGAAACTCGTAACTCATCAAGGTCAAGATTTAATTATCTTGAACCAATTCAAGATTCAAGATATACTAACATTTTATCAAGGTCAAGACTCAAGAAGACCGATAGAGGAAATTAGTCCAAGAAGTAATGACTCATGCGACATTCATTTATTGCTTAAGTAAAATTCAAGAATCATTCACAATAAATACAAAACACCGAGGAATGTTTTTTTTGGGCGGGATCGCTTTTAAATTCGAATAAGGTCAATAATCATTTAATGCTCGCTACATTAATGACCAATGAGGATGTTTTGGCGGCTTACTTTTTTGGAGATCGTTCGGTTCAGATAATACCCGATTAATCGGAGATTAATCTCAACCATTGTTTTTCACCTAACCAACACGATTCCCCACGATCTCGAAGCTATATAAACCCCAATAAGCCATTCAAGCCAAAATTTTATCAAACCCTTCGTTCTCAAATCCTCTGCAAATAAATTCCCTTTGCCCAGAAATCTCCAAACCCTAAAGCTTCATTTCTTCAATCAATCTCTAAAATGGCTCCAACCCTGTTCGAGTGATTAGCCGAAACCAACAAGCCGTGGTACGAGTTCGTTGTTTCACTCGAAAGCACAACCAACTCAAAGCCGTAAGAGGAGGCTCGCGATATGATTCGATCGGCTAAACTCACCCAACTAGTCGCGATGCCGACTGCACTGTGAGTTTGCGAAAGAGGTAATCGAATTCATATATAACTTGAAAATAGATGAAGAGGAATGTATGCATTCTAAGATAACTGTATCACACTTAGAACAGTCGTCCAAATACATCGATTTTGAGAGGGATCTGTATATAGTTCCGAAAAATCTAAATGATGTTTTTTGAGCTCTGTGATAGAGGAGAGGATCCTACTATGTATATGTCGGTAGAGAGAGCAGAGTACTTAGATAGGATTGCCGAGAATCTCGTTAAATTTGAGGCGACATTGCATAAGAGGCACTTAAAGCCACAATATCGTGTGTTGATGGATATTGTGAGCAAGAGCATCATGAGTCTTCTTGCGGGGAGTTTTGAGCGATCAAGACTCAAGCTCGATTGATGGCGGCGATAGAGGCCTCACCCACCACCGACTTCAACGGGTCAAATTTCGATTCGGGACGGTGAGTGAAAGGCATCAAAGTTTTTGAAGAAGGTTGACGGGCGATCTCAATAAAAGGCAAGATCCACCATGCCACCAAAATTGCTTATATTTTGGAGATGTGCAGAGAGGAGGAGGATATCTTCGCCAATTCGACCCCATTCCCTAAGTCCAAAATTCTCTTTAAACCCATTGCTGCAAAGAAGCATGTCATCAGGGGGAAGAGAGAAAAGAAGGTAGAATCACCGGGCAAGGGCCGAAAAGAGACTCAACAAACCAGGGGGAAGGTTTTGTTGGAGGCAAAGATGGAGCAAGGAGCAAAAATGATGAAGCAGAAGAACCTTGCCCCAAAACGCAGAAGATTGGTGGTTCTCACCGATGAAGATGGAAGTGATTCTGAGGAGATTCAACCTGAGGGCCAAACTGCTCAGAGTTCGCCATTGCAAGTTCTGGCTCAGGTTATCTCAAAGGCACAAGACCAAACTGAGGAATGTGTCTTCTCTCGAGGTTCTTGAGACATCTCTAAGTTCGCATAAAATTTCTCAAGAAATTTTCAAAGGAACTCAGCCTCGAGATTCCTATCAAAAAAGTGCCGCTACCATACAACAGAAGAGCCAACTCGTAACCAACTGGAGGAAGTGTCACCAGCTCCGTAACCCACTCGATGCAAACCGAGGACTCGACCGACAACCTTCAGAGGTCGCCGAGACTCGTGGAGCGTAATATCCTTGATGAGCTCCTCGAAAGTGATCTACTTTTGATCCCGCAGCAGGCTTCAACCGAACCAGAGAGCCCGAGATGGAAGAAGGGCGAGGTCAAGAAGGCGAGTGGAGGAGGAAAGGAACGGTTCATTCTCGACCGCTACCCCCGAGCTCAAATTTCATACCCTCGATCCGCAAGATGTTTTCTTCAGATTAGGACAACCGTGTTCATCCTCAATCGACTCTTCCCGAGATGCTTGATATTGCCGCTTGAGGGGAATCGGTGGAATGAGGAGAGACCTTTTCGACCGACTTCGGGGTTCAAGGACAAAGCTCAAGATGAAAACTCCGATTTTGATGAGCCGGTTCAAAGGAAGTTAGCCGAAAGAAAAGCTACCGGGTTGGTGCCCCAAGCGGCGGAGACAAATCTCAAGATGGAGATGGGGACCAACAGGAGATGTTGAGAAGTTAGCCTCGGGATGGAAAAAGGAGACTTCATTGTCGATCAACGAAATTGGTCAACCTCGGATCGGGTTAGCACTTTAAGGTACCTTTTTGGCACTATTAACAATTATGCCAAAGTTATCGAAAAGTTCTATCTTTAATTTCAATTGTTCGATAAGTGATCGAGGCTCGCTTGAGACTGGAGCTCGGGATGAAGTCAAGCTCAAAGTAAAAGCCGACCTTACGATTGTACCAACCTCAGATGATCGACAAAGACAGAGGTGCGTAAGGTGCCCCGAGATTGATCTCACCCTTGATGGAGAAACTTGAGAAGGTTGAGCCAATGATGATCAAGATTGCTCGATGGAAGAAACATCGCCAATCAAGCTCAAAAGATGGAAAGTCTTAGTCACTCAGAAGAGTCTGGTGCTAATCCAAAACACTCGACCTCTCGATGACCTCCATGGAAGAAAAGTCAATGAAAGTTCGGGAGGGAGTCAAGGCCGAGCTTAAGGATGAAAATGAATAAAACACCAGAGTCAACTGCGATTTCTAGAGGTGAAATCGCAGAGAGGAATGAAGTAATGATTAAATCTGTCAAGTTGAGGAAATGAGCTCAATGCTCATGACCAAGATGACAGAGATGTTCAAGGAAGCACTCTCGCCGGGCTTTGCCCACTTATCTAAAGAATTTTTCAGAGCCAAGAACCATCTAAGGAGGCCGGAAGATTTAACAAGATCGAGATAAGCGAGGAGAAGTTCATTTGTGTGAGCAAAGAGCAATATCACATGGACACAAAGACTTCTCCAGACTTCTTCCAAATTACGGTGCCAAGAAGGGGAAAAGGAAGTCAAGATCTCGTAAAGTTCATGGCACGACTTTGGAGAAGAAGGCTCGTAAAGATGTTGAAATGTATAGTCTAGCCAAAGCCTTAAGAGAAGTCGAAGTTACCGAGAAGTTGAAGTTCGGCCAAGTAGAAAAGTTTATCTACACTCGAAGTTTCGAGCAAACCATGCTTGATGTTGCAAGAGAGAAACCGAAAAGCTAGAGCAAAGGTTGGAACAAGCTAAAGCCGCCGCCGAATCGCTTATGAAGAGGAAAGCCTTGGGCGTTGTTCAACCCAGAAGCAAACGTATGCGAAGGCTTCTAAGCCAATCCAGCAGAAAGCCGATTCTCGATGATGAAGAAACGGAAGAATCTCGAAGTCTCAACCTCGTAAGAAAGTCTTCAACACGAGATGCTCAAGACACTCCAAATAGAACAAGCTAAGAAAAGCCGCTTTCGGTCTCGTGGAGAGCGCGTCGCGGATTAGAAAGAAGATAGACGAAGAGCAGAAGCGAAGGAGTGAATTCAGGAAGTTTGTGAGCAAGAGGAAAGGAGCATCAAAAGCACTAAAGTGGCCCCACGTTGATAAATGGATGCCTATCAAACTCAACGATATGTGGGAAGAAGTCAAGAGAACCTTCTGGTTCAATTATGATGTTCTCAGGGAATGGAGAGGGGAAAGCTCAGATCAGAATGAAGCATTCATTGAATATCTCCTTACCTTCTATCTAAAGTACCTACAGAGCTGGATTAACCTTGCAGATGAAGGAGAGGTACAGATAGTAGCCCCTGGTCCATATTCCTATCCACCTCCAAGACTTGGTAATGGCTATAAGAGGGAACTCACGAAGCTATCTCTCCAACGGATAGTTTTCAAGAGTGACCTTGGTGTATGCCTATAAATACTGGTGACCCTCTACATTGTAAGGTTACGAGAAATTTATAAGCAACTCAAGAGCTCGAACTTATTCTTGCAAAAGTTAAAGCACTCGAAAAACTTAGAATTTCCCAAGTGCTTCTATATTGAAGAGAGCTCACTATACTAAGCCTAGCCTGATAAGAATTATCCAAAGCTTAGTCGAGATATCCTAACCCTTTGCATTGTGCTTAATTGTAAAGGATATCTCATCCTAGTTGGAAACCAACCGAGAAACCCCAAACCCTTGAGAAGGTAGTTGGAGTGTATTTGTTGGTGAGAAGTGTTGTAAAGAGTTAGTAAACTACGTGAAGTAGTCAGAAAACTCTAGAGGAGAAGTTAGTAAGTTACAGGGGTAGTCTGAAAGCTTGTTTGTGTTTGAGTAAGTAAACTACGGAGGTAGTCATAAAGCTCAAGGTCGGGTTGAGTAAGTAAACCACGGAGTAGTCGTAAAACTCAGGGCGAAGTTGAGTAAGTAAACCACGCGAGGTAGTGAAAAGCTCGAAGTTGATAGTGAATTTCTCTCGAGGATCGGAGAGAGTGGATGTAGGAGCTTGAGTCTCGAACCACTATAATTGATGTGTTCTTTATTGCTTTCTATATATCCGTGTTAATCGTTGCATTGACTTGATTTTGAAAGCATACTTTTCACTGATATTCAGTTGGAATCAATCCACTGAAGTTGCATAAGTGAATCACAGCTTAATCACTATTTCATAAAGGAAAGGTTTTCAACAAAGCTTAAAACGAGTATAAACTAAGGGCCAACCATTCAAGACGATCGAAAGTAAGCTAGAACAGATAGTTACCAAACCGAACTCTCTTCCGAGGATTCAAGAAGTTAGTTATCTCGATCCAAGCAACTCGGGATCTCTCGACACTCGAGGGACTCGGTTGGGATTATCCGAGGTATCTAAAAGCAATTTCGGGATCACTTGTCTCATGAGACTTTGACTCAGAGCGATCTGTGCTTCTCATAACCTAATCTTCAGGATTATCTGACCCAAGCTGACCTCAGTAAGAAAAAGTTTTAAAAACACCTAACACGTTTATTCCCCCCATACACGTGTAAGACTCGTTTGCACCGGGACCAACACTTATATTACTAAAGAGAGTGACTTATAATACTAAAGAGTATGCCTATAAAAAAATCAATTTCACGGTGAATAAGTTTCACATCATATCAACTCTTAAATTTTTATTAAGAATCTGCAAAACACAAGTCCTCAAAGCAACTGCAGGTAATACTTACTAAAATTGCAGATCTATTTTATTTAATATATATTATACAATTTTTTGGATATTTGTATATCATCAAGATGCTTAAATTTTTTGTTGCTTTGAGGATTTTTATTTTACAGATTCTTAATATGTATAAATTTAATAAATTATTATAAAATCTTTTTAACAGTATATTTTTAAACATTTAATAAAGATAGATTAAGATACAATTTTTGTGTAAAAAAAAAATATTAAATTGTTCTCCGCACCTCTAAATGGTGCTAAAATTAATATATTTCACAATTAAGCATTAATTGATATATAAATTTATAAAATTCAATATACCATACCAACAACTTAAGTATTAATTCATATCTTCAGAAAGATGATATGAGTTATAGATATGAAGGAATGTCCTGTAACACAATGGTATAACATCTCCTGTAACACTAGTTAAATTTTGACATATGTAATATAAGAGAAATATTTTTTTTTCTTATATAAATTACCTTAACCATAATTACCAAAATTACACTAAAAAAATCTTATTTTTTCTTACCATATCTAAATTCAATATTCTCCCAATCTCTTTCCATCTCACGTCTTCATCTCGATAGATTAGCAGAAACACACAATCAATTTAAATTTTAAAAAAATGCAGAAATGTGAACAATTTGATTTAGATACCCAAAATTTGATTTAAATGCAAAAAAAAAAAAAAAAAAACAAACAAACAAACAACATAAACAAAAAAAATTGTGCTCTGTGGCGCTTGAAGTCTATCATTAATACCCATTAATAAAATTTGATTTACTGACAAAAAAAAAAAATCTAAAAATTTCAACTCAAAATCTAAAAAAATTAAATACATTCATAACTCTGCGTTTATGACTTAGAGGCATATAATTGGTTCATGAAAAACAGAGAGATGCATTTTTACATTTTTTAAAAAATCTATAGTGTGTTTTCTGCTAATCTAGCGAGATGAACACGTGAGAAATAAAGAGATTGAGAAAATATTGGATTTAGATACAGCGAGAGAAAATTAGATTTTTTTAGAATTATTTTGGTAATTCTGGTTTAGGTAACTTAATTAAGAAAAAATAATATCTCTATTATATTACACGTGTTAAAATTTAACTGGTGTTACAGGAGATGTTACATCATTGTGTTATAGGATATCTTGTCCGGCTTACGAATAATTTATGGAATAAGTTAGCATTATCCTAGCACATCCAACATATATATATACCTTAAATTATATATAATTAAAGTACAAATTTTAAAATATAATTATTTTAATAATATACTTAAAATAATATACCAGATAATTTATAATATTAGATTTGAATAAAATTACTACCACCCACATGTTTAATACGGTCGTTATAATACCCTTTTAAAATTATAATATCTGATGATTTATAATTTTTGAATCGTAAAATTGAATTAAATTAATAAAACTCATTTTTAAAAATATTTAATTTAAAAATTATAATATAATTTTTTTATTTCATACCGCGTAATACGCGGGGCTACATTTTATTTCAGTATATTTTTAAAATATACAAACCCAACAATCTATTAGTGTATATTCATTTCGCGACTATTCCGACGGACTTTGGACTTTACAATCTCAAACCTCTATTTTTTTCGTGACTTAAACTAAAAATTTTGAAATCATATTAATCATGCTCCAAATCATCATCTACTACTATTCTACATTTCTTTCTCTCAATACAGTCATATTATCTATTTTTTTATTTTCTCAATACACGCAAAATAATATAATAATATCACATCAATCATTTTTTTACCATCCTATCCTATAAAATCTCATGTCAAATATACATATTAACTATTCATCAAAATTTTAAATCTTAAAACTTTAAAGTCAGGAATTTTCAATGCCACTGTAAACCCAAAATGAACATACCCTTATCTCCCTACAAACACACGTATATATAACTATGGGGGTGTCCCATACCACTCCTAATAACAACATAGTCAACTACACAAATGTCCTCGGAAATCGAGCCTTTAAACAATCAAAAACCGACTAGCCACCGCACCGCCACCACCTTCCGGTGGACGCTTCGCCGCAGACGGCAGAGGCGTCCCAGCGTCCGCTTGGGCGCCAAAAAGCGCCGCCATGGATTCTTCCTTTTAAGGCTTTGCAAAAAGGCCAAGATGAGGTGGCTAATGCTAAAATATTTATCCGTTCTCAAAAAGTTGAAGAAACCTTACGATTCATTAGTGGAGGAGATGGCTGAAGGGAGGGGGGCAATTGAGTCATTTCGACAGAGGATGATTGTAGAAGACTCTTTTGCCGCTCATGATCATATGGCCTTACATTTGCTGGTCGACGTCCGATATTAATTAGCCGGGGTATTTTTTTTGTTTTTAAATCATCCGTAAATGCATAAAAAGATAGAGTGAGTCTCTTGTGCACCCAAGTGCATCGTACACTTATTCAACTGAATGACCCATTTAAAAAAGAGCCACACTTGCGTGAGACCGTCTCACGGTGAGACGGAGTGTAATTTGGGCTTGTCGCTTTAACACTTTGGAAAGGGTGAATGTTAATTTTGCTAAGTTATATTTCGTGTCATGCATGAAACCGTCTCATATGAGTTTTTATCTTTAAAAAAATATTTGATCTATTGAATATATTAAACATATTTTTGTGGATACACATGAGACTTTATCTTAATGAAATTGGGAATATAAATTATATTACCTTTTTTAGATTAAAATTTTCTTGATCATAGTTACTTATCTGCGTACTGCAACAATATTTTCACTTTTAATTCTGGAAAAATAGATCACGGACTATATATATCTATTTGTTGATTATATTTTTTAATATATATATATATAGACAAAATTTTAAGCAAAGTTAAATTACTATATTTTAAAATATCTCTAATCTTAATATATCTATTTTATATCATATATATATATAATAGCAGAAACTGACCTATATTTAGAAACCATTAATTTTCCCGCCAAAATTATTGTCAAATGGAAAACGAATATTTGAAATAAATATTAATAAATTATCACGGATAAATAAAAACCTTTGAAAAAAATATGTAGTATATTTCCATAAAGTCTAAGAACATGAAAAAAGATATTAGGAATAGTTTGTATAAAATAAATATTAACAACTTATCACGGTTTTTCTTAATAAAGAAAAACCTTTGAAAAAAAATATGTAGTATATTTCCATAAACTCTAAGAATATGGGTAAAATATTTGGAATAGATATGTATGAAATATATATTAACAAATTATAAGTTATAACGGATTAGGAATTTTTTTTGCAAAAAATATGTATAATATTTTATCTTAAACTTACTCTCAACCCTACATCTAAATACTTTTTTAAAAAATGATGGTTTAATAATTCTTTTATATAGGTAATACTTATTAAAACTGCAGTTCGTATAGTTCATGTTGATTTATTTTTGCTACGCAATTTATATTGGTTTAATGGTTTCTTTTGCAGAATACTCATTAAAATTGCATAACTATTTTATTAAAGGTATACAAGATTCTTTATCTCCATACATATGTTATATCTAATGAAGAATGTCAAATATTGTCAAATATCTGTGTTAAATCGCATGAAGATTATCGAAGACAACGTCTACCAAAAATTCAAAATCACACGCTTTATGTTATTTGTATATTTGTATTTCATATAAGATGCCTAATTTTTTTTTGTTGCTTTGATGAGTTTTGTTTTGAAGATTCTTATTTTACATTTAATGATCTGATGAGCATAAAGAAAATTCTAATGACACTTTCAGTGTTACTAAAATTTGCACGAAAGAAAAATTTGTCTCTAATTTTGACGATGATATAGAAAGTTCAAATTCAAAGAAGATAAAAATGATCAAAGTCAAGATTGAGAAAGATTAGTTGAATACGGATTTATTTCTCTTACACAAAAACTTGTATGCAATATTGCATACAAGCCATATGTGCAATTACAAGTTAATTGAGTTTTTTTTTATTTTTTTTTGCGGATTTGCAGCGCTGGGTCGGGTAGGGGTTCTTCTTTCTCGCGTCTTGCAACCTCCAGATGATTTCTTCTTCCTCGCGTCACAACAAACGCGTGATTTAGATCTCAGTTTTGATTTTCACGGCGCTGCTTCATCAGGTTTTTCCTTCTCTTCTTGTCTCTTGTTCTTCTTTTTCTGTTTTCTCTTCCATATTCTTCTCAATTTCTTCAGTTTTCTCTACTCACAAATTTACAGGCTCTTCTGCACTCTTCTCACGCAATATGTAATCTTGAACTGAGTTTTTTTTTTACTCGACTGTACTGGTTTTTGTTCATATAGTAACACTCGTTTGTTCATAGTGTAATACTCTTTTGTTCATGTAGTAACACATCAAGTTGTTCTTTAAATCTGTAATTTTAGACTTAAGACTATTTTCGCAATTTTACTGATTTTTTTTCATGTGGTAACACATTTTTCTTCATACGGTAACACTTTTTTTATTCATGTAGTAACACTTGTTTTTTGGTAATATATAACACTGTATACATGTCGTAATACTATGTGAATACTCATGGGTTACCAGATGAACAACAATGTGTTACATTATATTTTAATATGTATTAGGTAAGATATGAAGTTATTTCAATATAACAATGTGGTAACACTTACATATAGATGTAGTAACAGTTACACATAGATGTCGTAACACATAAAAACTTGATTTTTTTTTTTAAAACATTATGTGCTCAATAAGAATCGAATATGCGACCAAATACATTAACAACAGGCTTGAACCATTAGGCTACAACACATATTTGATAAACATATCATTCTATAAATATATATATATCCACTCCCCAATTGAACCTCACAGCCCTTGCCCGCCGACGCCCGACCCGCTGTAGATAGAGGCGTGATTGATATAACCATTACGATTGGAATCAAGACTTTGATCATAATCGTATGGTTTATCCTCCACAACATGAAGAGCGTTGTTACGATAATTGGGGGAACGTCTACTATGATTACCAAACGCAACAAGTTCCCTCATATTATCAAGATGGTCGTCACAAGGAAGCCTCGTCCGCCATTCAAGATGCACTAGCAAAAAATTCATAGAGGATAGTCAACGAATCAATAAATGTTATGACCAAAAGATGAAAAAATGGGAAGAGTCCAATCAAATGAGTGGTGTAATTGGTCAATTTGGCTCATGTGAGAATCGTGAGCTTGAGGAGGAGAAATTTCCCGATACACACATTGACACGAATGAGCTTGACCATGACATTGCTTGGTCGATTATTGAAGACGATGAGGATCCATGTGAGGAGGAGAATGAAAAGGACTATCCCATGATCGATGAAAATGAAGAGAAGGATCCCTTGGAGGACCATGAGTACAAAACTATGGATATGGTAGAGCCTTGTATCGAAGAAGAAATTGAGAAATCTCTTGATCCTTACTTTCCTCATGCTTATATCAATCCTTCATTTGATTGTTACACTAATCCTTTATTTGAAGAAGAAGAAGATGATGATGAAGAAGAGAAAGAGGTGTTAAGCGATGAGAAGGATAAATATGATAATCTTATTTCGAAAATAATGAAGAAAAGTATCCATTGATGGATGTAAGCAACAAGGAACAAGAAAATCAAGAAGCATCCAAAAAGATTTTGAAGAGTGAAATGAGTATTTTTAATCCCTTAGACTCTTCCATTTTCACTTTATTGGATATAGATGTTTCTATTGAATTTGTTTTGCCCCTTGATAATTACAACCAAAAGAAAGAAGTTGGGAAAAGTTTGGGCATCCTTGAGGTAAGAGAGAAAGAAAGACAAAAGATGATGGTGAGAGAAAATGGGTACAATTTGGAGAACTCCATGATCCATAAGTTATGCAAGAGAGGTGGAGGTTGTTGGTTGATTTTTCATAAGAGCCTTCTTGATTTTGAGGCCAAAAGATTGAAATACAAAGGCAAGGAGGATCGATATCCATGGCCTTTCCGATGAGTTGAACGACTCAAGTTCCGTCGGGCATAGGACGTTAAATCTAGCGCTCAATGGGAGGCAACCCATTTTTACCGTTTTTATGTGTTTATCTTGTTCGTTTGATCTTGCTTTGGTAGTGTCATTTTTTGTAGGTTGTCGGGGTCGTGTGATGAGGCTTGGTGAAGATATTGAGCTTAAATGAGAGATACGTGCTTGAAGGAAACTTTAGGTAGAAGCACTTTTTTCCAAACTTAGATTTGCTTAGCAAAGTCTAAGTTTGGGGGGGGGGGGAGTTTCATCTTTTTATGCATTTTACATTTGCACCGGCGCACCCCCGTTTTGAAGTTTTGGTGATGTTCACCGTATGGCATGTTTTTGAGTTTAAATGGTGAAAATACTTGTACATGAATTTTGCCGTGTTGGGCTCTCTTTTGTTGGTATACTTCCTTGTTGAAGTTGAATGATGATGAGCTTAATTGTTAAGATGTGGTTAGTATAGAGCTTAATGTTTCTTGGTGCTTGGTGCAATTTCATGGTAAACTACTCATTTTTCCAAACTTAGAATTGCTTAGCAATATCTAAGTTTGGGGGGAGGGTAGTCGTTATTTTACGTTTCATTTGCAACGGCGCACCCATTTGTCTACTTGGTGGAGGTCATTACTTGTTGGTGGTTGGCATTGTGCTATATTTCTTGATGATTGTGTGATATTATTTTCTCCTTGGATATTGGGTATTGTGATGAATGTTTTTGTGTTTGATGTTGAGATTTATGCTTGGTTGATTGATCATATTGGATGTGATGAAGTGATTACTTGTTGGAGGATTTTGCTACTTGATTGCATGCGTTGAGATTGATAGACTAGGGATAATTTCACTATTCCCTATTGCTAAACTTGAGAGATTTGAGCCTTTTGAATCATGCATATTGTGATTTAATTTCTTTCTTTTCATGAGTGGATCGTTCACAAAATGCATGCTAGAACTTGCCCCTTTGTCTTGTTTGAGATCATGTTTTTGGGAAGGTGTTAAAGATGATCGGAGACTATTTTTTGGTTTGATGAGTCACTTGGCCAAATAACCGAATGAAGCCAATCTGTAGTAAGCCCCTTTGAGCCTTTAAGCCTATTTTTGTTGGCAAGCTACATTGATTTAACCATTTTTACCATTTCTTTCTTGAGCCCATTTTGATCTCTATTGACTTGTAGAACTTCATGGTTGGTAAATAATGAAAGGATAAAATTTAAAGGAGTGGATTTTGAGTTGTCAATGTGAAATGGTTGAGAAAAAATGCAAAAAGAGGTTGAGCAAGGATAGGGAAAGAAAGAAAATAAGCCTTTAGAAAAAATGTGAAAAAGAGAACCAAGGCTAGAAAAATAGCTCTAATAATGAGAGAAGGAACCTTGAAAAATGAAAAAAAAAGGGAAGAAAACAAGGTTTCAAATGAGATTGAAAAAGAAAAAATGGCTTCAAGAGAAGAAGAAAATAAAGGGAAGGTGAATTGGGTACTTGTGAGCATTGAAATGAGAAAAGAAAGAGAAATGAGTGTGAGTTTGTGTTCTTAAACTTCTTGATTGATTTACCAACATTTGTTGCTCTACAAGGAATTGAGTCATGTTGTCCCAAATTTTACCCCACCTTTGTCCAAAGAGCCTACATTACCACCTTGTGAAAGACCTCCTTAATTTGATTACCTACCAAAAGAGTTGATGGAGAATTGAGATGAGGGGCAAGCCTATGGATGTTGCATGGAGTGAATTGATTGAATGAGAGTAAAAACGTCCCTTGAAACACGTGAGCTTTGAGTGAATTACTTCCATAAGAGAGTGGGAATAGTGCACTTGAACTTGTGATATCTTGATCATTGCATGTTTGATTGTGGTATGAGAGTTCACTTGTGATTCCTTGTTCATTTGATATGATCCTTGAAGTCCATTGCATAAGTCTTGGTGTCCACACATTGCATACTTCACAATTCCTCCCCCTTGTTCTATTTTCTTTCATTGCTCGGGGACGAGCAACACTTTAAGTTTGGGGGGGTTGATTGGGTGTCGTAATTGCTCGTATTTATGTGATTTTCATGCTCAAGTTGATAGGAATCCATGCTTTTATTGCACTAATTTCACTCAATTTGACCTAAATGTGGAGAAATGTCGTGTTTTGCTTTTTGTGTAGGAAATGAGTGAAAACGAGCTAGGATGATTAAATAAACTGCTCTGATCTAGAAGGATGTAGGAGAAGAGAGCTGAACAATGTGAAATAGCTTGAAATGAGGGTCGCAACGCAAAAAGAACCAAGTCAATCGGAGTTCGGGAGCTCGAGTTATGGGCGAAATAAAAATATCACGTTGTTGGTGCTACTCGACTCGAGCCAGACTGCTCGAGTTGAGCTGGTAGCTCGAGTCGATCCAATGTGCTCGGCATTTTGAGCATTTTGATGGGGGAAAATTATGGCCAGCTCGACCCGAGCAACCTGGCTCGAGTCGAGTTCTTTGGAATAGCAAAAACGCTGAAGATTATGGCCAGCTCGACCCGAGCAACCTGGCTCGAGTCGAGCTGGCCCAAAAATAGAGATGCTGCCAAAAAGCCCTAGGGGCACGTGCCAACTGATTCCAAAGCATATAAAAATGTCCAACTTCATTTTTTTCATCATTCAGCACTGGGGGAGAGATGGAGAAGCAAGCAAGTGATACCTTTTAGAGTTCCAAGTAATAGTTTTGCTAGTTTTTCAATTTTTCTTCCATAGATAGTCTAGAGCTTCATAGAATAGCTTAGTTCTAGTTTTATTTACATTTCAAGCAAGGATTCAAAGAGGATTTGTGAGTTTTGTTATGCTTTTGTGCTACAATTTCATCCAAGAGGTGATTCTTACTTTTTATTGCATTTTACTTGTTGATTTTATTATGGGTTCCTTGAATTCTTGTTGTTTAGACATGGGTTTTGCCTTGTGCACCATGTGCTAAGGTTATTAGTGTTTGAGTGTTTGGAATTGTGGTTATGATTGTTTAATTTCTTTGATTATGGTTGTTTATCTCTATTGATGGTTATCCTTTAGATTAGGGGAATTTACTTGTTCTATTTTGGTGGTTTTGCTATTAGCTTGTGTGTTTTGCTATTCCAGCAGCTCGACTCGAGCCAGGTTGCTCGGGTCGAGCTGGCCATAATTTTCCCCCGTCAAAATGCTCAAAATGCCGAGCACATTGGATTGACTCGAGCTACCAGCTCGACTCGAGTAGCACCAACAGCGCGATATTTTTATTTCGCCCATAACTCGAGCTCCCGAACTCCGATTGACTTGGTTCTTTTTGCGTTGCGACCTTCATTTCAAGGTCTTTCACATGGTTCAACTCTCTTCTCCTACATCCTTCTAGATCAGAGCAGTTTATTTAATCATCCTAGCTCGTTTTCACTCATTTCCTACACAAAAAGCAAAACACGACATTTCTCCACATTTAGGTCAAATTGAGTGAAATTATTGCAATAAAAACATGGATTCCTATCAACTTGAGCATGAAAATCACATAAATACGAGCAATTACGACACCCAATCAGTCGTCAAAATGGTTTAGGCCCGTTGGGCCAGCCCGCCCCGCCGTACTAAAGAGGTGGGTTGGGTTAAAAAAATTTTAGCCCGTTTGAAGGCGGGCCTAGATGGGTCGGCCCGCTTGGCCGTGGGTTTTGGTGGGTTGGGGGCGGGCCTAGGCGGGCTGGCCCGCATCCTAAAATAATTTTTTATTTTTTTATTTTATTATATATTTTAACAATTATAATGTTATTTTTTGGGATATTTTGAAAGTTTATGTTTGTAGATGATAAATTTAGAGGGGTGTATTGGTTGTGGAGTGTGTAGGATTTTTTTAGACTTTCAAAGTCTGGGGGTATTCAATCCGGATTTTCAAAAATCTTTAAAAATCTTGAGGTATTCAATACGGATTTTAAAAAGTCTTAAAAAATTTTAGGTATTCAACAGTCTATGGATTTTAATACTCTATGGATTTTCTTTGATTCTCTTTGAAAAATATAAACAAATTTCACTCTCCAAAATCTCTTCTAACAACCAGAGATTTCTACATAGTCTCTCAGAAAACTCTGAAGACGAAAGGTCAGAAGAAAAAAAAAACCTTCGTAATACTTTTCATTTAAACAAGTAATACTGTTCTATTTAAAAATTTATATTTTTCATCTAAACAAGTTATACTTTTCTTTTAAACAAGTAATATTTTTCTATTTAAACAAATAATATTTTTCTATTTAAACAAGTTATACTTTTCATCTAAACAAATTATGTTTTTCTTTTAAACAAGTAATACTTTTCTTTTAAACAAGTAATACTTTTCTACTTAAACAAGTAATATTTTTCTATTCAAACCAGTAATACTTTTCTATTTCAACAAGTTATATTTTTCATCTAAACAAGTTATACTTTTCTTTTAAACAAGTAATACTTTTCTATTTAAACAAGTAATACTTTTCTATTTAAATAAGTAATATTTTTCTATTTAAACAAGTAATACTTTTCATTTAAACAAGTAATACTTTTCTATTTAAACAAGTTATACTTTTCTTTTAAACGAGTTGTACTTTTCATCTAAACAAGTTGTACTTTTCTTTTAATCAAATAATACTTTTCTATTTAAACAAGTAATACTTTTCTATTTAAACAAGTAATACTTTTCTATTTAAACAAGTAATATTTTTCTATTTAAAAAAGTAATACTTTTCATTTACACAAGTAATACTTTTCTATTTAAACAAGTTATACTTTTCATCTAAACAAGTTATACTTTTCTTTTAAATAAGTATATTTTCTCTTAAACAAGTAATATTTTTCTATTTAAACAAATAACATTTTTCTATTTAAACAAGTACGAAAGCTAACTACAACAAAGAACGAAATTGCTTTCTCAAAGCCAACTACAACAAAGAACGGAAGCTAATGCATGAAGAACGAGTATTGCTAATGCTATGTGGGAAATGAGGCCGAGGTATAACGGTGATGGAAATGAAGATGAGAATAATAATTTTTTTTTTCAAAAGGAATAATGTATTTTTTTTGGAACTAATATATTTTGGTATTTTTTCTAAACAATTTGGATAATTTTTTTTATATATACAAGTGTGTTCCATATACATTTGCATCAATAGTTCCAGCGCTAGAGTCTATAGAAATCCATGTAAATCAATAAAAAAAGTGTTTTCCACAATCCTGTCAAGTCTATAAAAATCCATGTAAATTAATGAAAAAAGTTAGTCAAACTCTACATGGAGTCTATGGATTTTCTAAATCCACAGACTAATTAAAGTCCAAAAAAATCCAATAGAATCTCAATTGAATACACCCCCCTTAATATGTAAAAGATTATGTTTATAAATTATTATGGTTGATTAGTGGTAAATTTCAATTTATATGAAGTTATATTTGTGAGAAATGAATGATTAATTTTATTTATGAGAAATATTTTATTTTAATTTTTTTCTAGTGATAATAACCAACATAAATTGTTTGATTTCATTTGAATTTGATGAATTTAATGTATTTAGAGCTTTTAAATTACATATTTATAATTTTTTAAAATATAAAATAATATTAAAAATATAATAGTGGACTAGCCCGCCTGAACCCGCAATCCGCCAATTAGTAGGTTGGGTTGGGATTTTACAGCCCGCCAAATTTTTAGTCCGCCCTGCCTCGCCCCGCCCCGCCGGCCCGTCTTGACAGCTCTAGTTGTAGACCCACAATTTTTTTAAAAAATTATCTTAATTGTGGCGTATTGCACATATCACTATTGTGCAATATTTCACAATAATCCTACTCTTTCCTTATATATCTTCTCTACCTAAACTTTTATTTGAATTTTCCAATAATAACAAATGTTTTCATTTTATATTAACTTTAAATTTTCTTAGAGATTTATACTTTCTCTATATATAAAAAATATCATCAATAAAAAATAGCGTCTCTTCAGAATTAAAAAAACACTTTAATATGAATACTTATAAAAATTTGATACAAATTAATTGTGCAATTATAATAGCACAGGTTCAGTTACAAGTAACTTTAATATTAAATTTAATCTAAACTGTACATTTTTATTTTTTAATCTCTACTCTACATTACATAAGATTTTATAATAAGATATGTTAATAATCAAATCCTACATTACATGAGATTTTAAAGACTTTAATATTAAATTTAATCTAAACTGTACATTTTTCTTTTTAATCTCTACTCTACATTACATGAGATTTTATAATAAGATATGTTAATAATCAAATCCTACATTACATGAGATTTTAAAGACAAACCTTTAGGTAAAGTCAAATCACTCTATTTCAAAAGCTCTCTAATTTTAAATTTAATCTTAACTGTACATCTATATTTTTTAATCTCTATCCTACATTACATGAGATTTTATAATAAGGTATGTTAATAATCAAATCGTACACTGCATAAGGTTTTATAATAAGACTAACACCTTTTTTTTTTTTTTTTTTTATCTTCATAATCTTAAATATGTATAGAAATTGCACCCTTTTCTTTTCAATCCTCATAATCTTTATCTCTTTACAGTCCATCAAAATTTGATCAACACTTGTCATTTCTTCCATACATCTTTAGAAATTGCAACAAATCATCAATTGACTTTTCTCTCAAGATTTGATCCCACAACCAATATCACTTTCCTACCCATCAAAGTTTGGTCAAAGCTTGTCATTTCTTCCAAACTTAATAACTATATTGATTATATATCATAGCTAAAAGTTATTTTTATTATCATATAAAAAGGTGTTAGTCATTACTTTGCAATTACATCAATTTTTTCCTATCTCTTTAAATAGTTGATGAACTCATTAACTATTTATCTCATATCGATTATATATCATAGCAGAAAGTTACACTTTATCTATATCTATATATCTATATCTATATCTTTATAAAAAGTGACAAGTGTTTGAGAAACATTTTTGGACAACTTTGTCCCTCTATTACTTTACCCACTACAAAATAATCCCAAAAAACCTTTCAATTAACCCTCAAATAATATTGCAAACAAAATACAACAAACCTTTCAATTAACCCTAAAATAATATTGCAAACAAAATAATACCCTCAAATAATATTGCAAACCCTCTAAAATTTTATACCATCAAAATAATATTGCAAACAAAAAAATGAAGACAACTGGCGAGAACCCAAGAAAAACAGTATACACATGACGGATGACTCAATCGAAAACGGCTGGCGAGAGATGTCTCGACGGATGGGATGGTCGACGACTTCAGGGGGGCGGGTCGACGACGGCTGAGGGAAAGGCGCTTGAGGGAGGGGAATGTGTGGTTGCGGCTGCACGACGGTGAGACGGCTGCAGATCGTTCGACTTGAGGGAAAGTCGCGACAGGCGGCGGTTATAGGACGGTTGAATGAAGGCGCAATGACGGTTGTACGACTATGAGACGGCTGGTACACAAGGGTTTGCACTTATATAAGGTAAAAAATATCGCCAACATTATAGACTCCATCTTTATTTTAATTGATTTTGATTTATACACACACCACACGCACATGAACGCACAGAGTGCCGGCCTCGAAACGATGTAGGATCCATGTGAAATAAGGGTTTTGTGTTTGAATATGTACTGTTAATATATAATTAATTTTTCACATGAATCATGTGGATTTTGATTTAAATTTGGGATTTGATTGCAATATTACAGTACTAATTTTCAGTTATATTTGATATAAGAATGAGGATGGATTTGAATCAAGCCCTCAAACATGCGTGTAATGAATTACTCCTCACAATTGGCTTACCTTTGAATCTGTACTGTTAATTTTTCAATGAATCTTGTGTCTTTTGATTTAAATTCGGGATTTGATTGCATAATTACATGACTATTTTTTGGGTTAATATGAGAATTAAATGTAAAGGGATTTAGCGGCAACAAGGTCGGACTCACGACGACGTGAGGATGCAGGGTGCGGTGGTCATTATGGTGGTTTTGGGGAAGAAGCCGCTGGGTGGGGAAGAAGATGGGGTTGAAAAAAAAAAGCAACAAATGATTTATTAAAATTAAAATTATTTTTAATTTTTATTTTTTATGTCACAATAATTCATATAATTGCATTTAATACCTCAAAATAGTTTTTTTTCCGTTAGTCAAGGATTAAAATTAGTCATTAAAATATACTTTTTTAATCAATTTTAATCAGAAAGTTAGTTGACCATCATTAACCTGACGAAAACAATTATTTAGGGTACTAAATGTAACTAGTTGAAATAATTTATATAATAAATAAAATATAAGTAATTAAATAATATATTATCCATATTGAAATTTAAAAAAAAACAAATTAACCCTGTAATCCCCTAGTTCATCCTACCCAAAACGTGCCACCAACCCACCATCCCAGCAAATTATATTCTGTTTCAAAAAATATCTCGATTTAATCTCTCCATATTTAAGCGGGGAGAATCACGACTGCGCGTCTGCTCGTGATAACAGTCACATCGTTCCTGAATTATGAAGATTTATTTTATTTTCTCTTCCCTTCGAAATAATAATTGGTCTCGGCGTCGTTGTTTCTAGCCTCTTTTTCTTCCTGATAATTAGATTCCTCATAAGCAGTTTATGAAATTATGCTTTGAAATTGACAAACTAAGGCTCTAGAAATTGAGTTTTTGCATTGATGAATTGAGATTAACCAATTGATTCTACATATGTTTGTTTATTTATGCAAATTGGGTTCGAAATAGTTGAGCAAATTATGGAAAGAGATTAATTAGGGAATGGTGCGGTGGAGATGAGAATTAAATGTAATTTGGGATTCAAAAATAGCGGCAATTTTAAGGTCGGACTCACGACGACGTGAGGATGCAGGGCAATTATGGGGAAAATAATGGCCAGCTATGGTGGTTGGGCGGGGAAGAAGCCGCTGGGTGGGGAAGAAGATGGGGTTGAAAAAAAAAAAGCAACAAATGATTTATTAAAATTAAAATTATTTTTAATTTTTATTTTTTATGTCACAATAATTCATATAATTGCATTTAATACCTCAAAATAGTTTTTTTCCGTTAGTCAAGGATGGTCAAATAACGTTCTAACCCAATCTGATTAAAAATGTATAGATGAATGACTACTTTTGATGACAGGTTAAACTCGGTGACCAAAACTGAAATTGAAGTAAAGTTTAGTGATCAAAACGGATATTAACCCCTAATTTTCAGTTATATTTGATATAAAAATGAAAATGGACTTAAATCATGCCGTCACACATGCATGTAATGAATTACTTCTCACAATTGGCTTAGCTTTGCTTGATTGTTTTGTTATTTTGGTATATTGGTATATATATACGAATTATCGGCCAATTTGGTAATGTGGAAATAAAATTATTCCATCATTCATGGATTGAATTAATCTCTGATTTATTTGAATTTATGGTGCTGTAATCCTGTTAATTTAATTTACGACCCCATTACCTTGCTTGCACTCACCATCGTGTAAACTTATACTGAGGAATGATAAGATTATATTCTGTTGCAAAAAATATAGAATGATTATAATGGAAGCCCCAAATTTAGCGGACGTGATATATTGAGCTCAAAGAAACTAAAAAAGTTATGGGAACTACTCTTGCTAAATCAATTTTTGTTTCTTTTTTGCTTCATGGGCATGCTTGGTGTTCCTGAATTATGAAGATTTATTTCATATTTGTCATCATGGTATATGCAGTGAAAAACTATAGCGAAATAATTATTATGCATTTATCTTATTTGACTTCTTTAGACATTGATATTCATTGATATTACACGATTTTAAATAATCTTTTTGGGGCTAATCTGTTTTTAGTCAACAGGGTAAAAAAATTATTCTTGTACGTACTATTTAAATTTATTCAAACAATGTGTAAGTTCCTAAACTTAATATACCTATCTAGACTTTATTGGTTCTTTTTTGTAGAAATCGTCAACTCTTGAGCATGAGTAGAGAACACTTGAAGTTGTATATGAATTCCAATTAAAGAGGGACTTCTGGTATGTTCTTTGCATCGTTTCGTTTCGTTTGGATCGACGATCAATGGGTAGCAGAGGCATGGATGGCAGGACATGGTATCAACATTTAGCACTTGCAATTTAATCTAATTCCAAATTTTCAAGGGTTATTTCTCATTAGCCTGTAAGCCCATGACAATTCAGATTATTGTTTCACCCGATTTGGTAGAATTCAGTATTAGCAATAAATTTTAATTTCGTATTCTATAAATTTGAAACTAATGGATTTAGTGTTAGGAATTAAAGCAAACAATTATGGGAGAAAATAATGGAACTTATCAACGGATAAAGACAAAAACAAACAATTACAAAAGGTTACCTTGGGTTTGAAAACCGACTACATCCATGCCGGGGCACTACCAAGCCGACCCTCGGGTTTCTTGACCTAGAGAGATCTCGGTTCACTTTATCTTGAGCCTCGGATCATAAGATAGTGCAAGTAGTGATCAACACAAGATACAATGGGGAGTCGGGGTTATTTATACAAAATCTCGATCACGCCCGATCTTGATCGAAAAATCGGGCCAAAACCCCTAGATTTGACCCATCCCGCCGAAACCATATCGGGCCTCGATCTCGAATCTACTTTTCGACCTCAATTTATTCTCTTGTTCCCCCTCAACTTGTTATCTCGTGAAATTATCTCGATAACACAAGTTGATAATGTTTTTGCATAGAACTAAAATATCCCAACAATTTCTCAATTGATAAAGACGCCAAAACATCGATAATGAATATACGCCGACCTTTTTCTTTAAAAGAAGTTTTTCAGTGTTCTTTGAAATTAGTGAACTTTAGAACTCCGCCTCGATACCACTTGTTGGTATCGGATCGTAGATAAGTTTTTAAAATAGATCCCTTTCGGTGGTCACTCGAAATTAGTGAAGTTTCATATACCAATTGACAATCGATGAAAAACCCACAAGGAAGCAAAACATGTCGAGCGATGCATATAAAAACAGGGGTGAAGGAATGGTGATTCGAGATTTTTTCTCTTTTAAGCTCATGTGTTGTGTCTTGCTTATAATCTAAATGACGACAATATAAGAACTAGCGATAAAGAAACAACACAACAATACGTTCTTGACCTCTACATCCACTCTCCCTGCATTTCCTAGGAAACTTTTCAAACACTTCCTAAGTCTCCGACTACCTCGTAGTTTTGTCCTCCTCCTGGTTTACTAACTCATGGACTTATCACCCTCTCGAACGCTCTTGTATTTCTTGAGTTCCCTTGGGACTCATTCTCGGGATTGCCTAACAACTACCTCAGACTCCAACAATCCCAACATTTAGTTGCAATAAACTTTGATTCAATTTTAGTTTTATGTATATGTGTTTGAATTGAGGCCGTGGATATTGGAATTGTGAAATTGGGGAATTTTAGGTATATGTTCTTTTATTTCCGGTGTTGAACGTTAATGGGTTTAGTTGCAATAAACTTTGATTCTTTGTATGTTTTTTTGTTTCATGTATGTGGTTTGTATCCACGGGGAATTTTGGGATCGTGGAATTGGGGAATTTGGTTGCGGTATTTCCGAAGGCGTTGACGTTAATTTTATTTTTGTTCTTAGATACTTTAAATTTGGCATTTCTTCGGTTTGCTTTTCGTTTTCCGATTTGTGTATGTTGATTTGTCGCCTGCGAGTTTTCAATCTCGGTGGAAGCATTCATCATCTTGGTGCCGAATTATGAGTCGGAATGAGAACCCATCGACGCCGATATATCGAGGACTATACATTCGATGATGACAACACATTTGGGCGGATATATCTATCAAGAGTTGAGACGATGCGGGTTATAATCAAAAATTATTAAATCAAAGTTGAAATTCAAATCTTAATATCTTAATATCTTCGAGAAAATTTTAATTATTATGTTGATTTAACTATGTAATGTTTGTACAACTTTTGCTAAGGTTTTGATAGGTAGAATTATTATATATGTAACAATACTTAATATCTTACTACATAATTTTAATTATATGTTGATTTAACTATGTAATGTTTGTACAACTTTTGCTAAGGTTTTGATAGGTAGAATTATGATATATGTTTGTTACTGTTTATGAACTTTGAGGAGTTAATTATGAGCAGGAAGGTGACAGTAATATGAGCACATATGTCTTCTTGTGCTTTCCCATAACCATCAATGTGAACAAATAATGAAAACCTGTTGATTGATGAATTTTATATTGGGCTTCATAAAAGGAGGGAAACATTCAGGACAGGTTTACTATTTGTTACTCATCATGCTATCGGCCCATTAAAGCCTTCATGTTTTTTTCACTTATATAAATTTATTTTATCTGCACAAATAATTATGGTTATTTTTTGAATTATAATAATAATAATTATTATTGTTATTATTATTATTATTATCATCAAAGGCTTATAAAGTATGAAGATCTATCATCGAGGTTTGTTTAGGATGCTTTGATCTATTAGTAAACAAGTATGGTTGTTTATAACATTTTATACTTCTCATCTCTATGATTTGGATAATGTGAGTTTTTTTTTTTGATTCATTAAAGAGGCCATGATTCGGCTTTTAAGGACATATACTTGCAACTGCAAAAACGTGAGACTGAGTTTTATACTGATGGAGAAAACTGATATCCATGATCTTGGATCAATAGACTAATAGAGGACGTGAATATGTGTTTGTCTAGAGTTATACTAAAATGCTGATTCTTGAGAACTTAAATAAGTGTGGATTTGGAGAAGGGTTGAGTGATTTTTTGTGTGCTTTTTATATGAATTTGAGTTTGTATTGCATCCACTAGGATTTATTTCACTTGGGCTTTGTTGGGATTCTTGAAATGTGGTTGAATTAATGTGGGATTACTAAAATTTTGTAGTGTGTGATTCTTCAGAATTTAAGTCGGTGTGAATTTGGAAAAGGGATGAGTAGTTTTTGGGATTTTTTAGGATGAGGATGGGTTTTTGAAGAGGTTAAGTGTCGGCGAGGAGGAATAGAAAGGGCTCAAGAGGGAAACAGAGTTTATAAGATTGCAAAGGCATAAAGGAGGAATAGAAATTGATGAGGAATCTGGAGAAGAGGGAACATATTATAGAATTCAGTGGATCTGTTCTGTAGCACAAGCATAATTGATAATTATCATTCGATATTCACACTTCAAAATATAACCAGTATTATGAATAACTATTTTTCTCGTCGGTAGCTGTCATGATAGTCATAGTTTGTCGTAATTAGTTGACAACAATATAAAAATAAAGATTTTGTCTAAATAGTATTTTCAATTATTTCAACTGATTTGTTTACTAAATATATGTACGAAGTAACAATTGTGGGATGACATACACTAAATTGCAAAAATATCCTTACAAGTTGACCACATTTGTTCTAAGATGAATTTGCTTGTGGAGGTTGATAGTCATTGTATAGTAAAACTCTTTTATTCGTTCCAAGATTCCGATTCCTAACCTTAACATGGAGTATTTACCTGGTGGAGATATTATGACCTTGTTGATGAGAGAGGACATTCTTTCTGAAGATGTTGCCCGTTTTTACATGGCAGAAAGTATTCTAGCTATCCATTCAATCCACCAGCATAAATTATGTACATAGGTAAAGTTTTCATGAATTTATTGAAAAAAAAAATTGTTGGCAACAAGTTAGTTGATTCCATGAAAATGTGGTTAATTACTATATCCTTTTGCAGTAGCTATTAGTGTATAAATATGGAATCTTCTGTATCATAGAGTCGCAAAACATTTATCGAATTATTTCTATGGATTTACTATTTCCATGTTGTAGTACTCCATAACTTTTTACCTTTCAAAGTGTCATGTGCCCAAAATATATTTCATCTCACAAATATTTTTGCTAGAAATTATGGTCTTAGGTTTGGGAGTTTTTTTTTAAATCTTGTTCTATTTTTATGTTTCACTTATGAGCCTAAGATTTCTGACTAGAAAGCTCATGGAAATATAATAATTAGTGTGCTTATGTTGTTCATTTATTGATTGATTTCAGCAGAAGTATATATCTCTATGTTTTATAGATTTCATACATATAACAGAAGCTTATGTCTTATAAATATGAAGACTAGCAGCAGAAGTAGGGGTCCTATGAAAAAGGATACTAAGGAAGTGTTGAAGCATGTGGATGATAGGTTGGTTTTATGTACTCATTGGAATTTTTTTTATTGCCTATGCATCAAATATTTGAATCGATGAGTAATAGTGGAGTTACTGTTATCTACATGTCAAATTCTTGCTACACCTCACCATTAATTTTTAGGGAGAATAATTGTATTGTTAATCAACATTTGATCTTTATAGAGAGTTGGGAAAAGGAAGGCTGCCCCAGCTCCAAAGGTAGACAAGCGGACTATTAAGGATAAAAAGGCCAAGAAAGACCCGAACAAGCCCAAACGGCCCCTCGGTGCCTTCTTTGTTTTCCTATAACTACTATTAGTTTTTACATTATAGATTAGTGTTTTGTTTGTGCTATTATTGGCTTTGCTTAGTTCCATTTCTTTATTGCAGTGAGGACTTCTGGAAGACTATCAAAAAGTTAAATCCAAATGTGAAGGGTGTATCCGTTGTATGAAAATTAATTATGTGCTCATTGTTAATAGTTAGTTCAAGTGTGTAGATTCTGAGAGTTCTGAATTTTGCCCTATATGTTTACTTATAGGTTGGAAAAGATGGTGGAGAGAAGTGGAAATCCCTGAGCGAAGCTGTAAGTGCTAAACACTTTTATGTTTAGAGTATGAATTTGGCTGAAATGATCTGATCGCAGTTAGTTGAGTAGAAATTTATAACTGGACACACTTTTTTAGCTGGCAATTCTATATATTGTCTTTATATAACTCTTCATAATGTGACATATTTAAGATCTGAAATACGACCCTATCATGGACGATTGCTAATGTCACTGAGAAATTGACTTCTTTTTACTAGGAAAATGTTTATGCTGCCTGGTTGATTATTTTGGACTTGTGGCAATAATTTAGTCGAAATTTGTCCTGTTTGTTTTGTATAAATGCCTAATATAGTATGACTTGCACAATGTGCATCATCGTTGAATTCTAAGTTCACCCGATCACTGAAGGACCATGCTTTTTGATTATTTTATGTTATTTAAAACATTCTACATGTTGATATTTGTTACAGAAATGTATTTTTACTTTGATTAGTGAAAGCGAATGTCATATTTGGTTGGCAGGAAAAAGCTCCATATGAAGCTAAAGCTACAAAGACGAAATAAAATATGAAAAACAATATGGATAATCTAATATATATATATATATATATATATATATATATATATACAAACTTAACGGCAAAAACTCTAATTATTATATAAATAAAATATGTGCAACGTGCGAAGCACGTGGTAAATTACTAATCGTATAAAAAAGTGTTAAACATTGATTTGTAATTACATTAACTAAATAAAGTTATTAAAATTCAAAAATACGTTTGTTTAGTAGCTTGGTATGCATTTAATATTCAAGCCAATCATACAAGTTTCAAAGTTGCAGTTAGACTATCAAGAAAATGGCACTAAGAGAAGCGTCCCGCTTGGAATCAAGTCCAAGATTTGTGAACACTTGTGGATACCTCAAACAAAAGCAAAACTTGCATGCAACACTAAAATGTAAAAAAGCCAATTCGAGCCGGAACACAAAAAAGCATGCAGGTGTAAAATTTTTAATATGACATCATCCCTAGTGACTTGAATTTTTTTTTAATTCACCCAAGTGACTTGAATTTATAATGAACTTACAACAAAAAATGAAGCAACATTCTAAAGCCCCGTTCAGTGAAATGTTACTGAGAAGGGAATAACTATTACTATATATTGATTGGTAAACCTGATTCAGTCGGTCCGTGCAAAACTCAATTCAACCAGATTATTTTGTTTTAAAATTTTGCACTCTTATTAAAAGTTATTTAAAGTAAATTCTATTTTTTATATTACTCAGAGTATTGAGGCAAGTGATTTAAGTGTTGAATTAGTTGTGAAATAGTTTAATTTAATTTGTTCACATCTATTAATATTCACGTTTTGTATGTATTGCAAGGAGTATTGGAGTAAGTAATTTGAGTTATAAATTCGTTTATAATTTTATGAATTTTTTTAATCTAAATTTGTGTTGTATATTTAATGATTCTATATTGTAGGGAGTATTGAGGTAAGTAATTTAAGTTATGAATTGGTTATAAATATTCATTGAAATTGTGTAATTATTTTGTATATTGCAGGGAGCTTTTTTCTGAGGTAAGTAATTTGAGTTATGTTTATATACCAATTAATTAGTATAACAATTAAAATTTTCAAAGATAAAATTATTTATCAAATCTTGCGTAGTAGATATGATTAGTTATAACTCTTTAAAATTGTTTAAAAAATTAAATTTTCTGGAGATTTTGTAAAATATACAAACAATTAAATTTTATTTTCAAAGATTTTGTATAATAAATATTATCTGAAAAAAATATGTGTTAAATTTTAAGTAGTAGATATGATTAGCTATAACTCTTTAAAATCCTTCAAACAACTAGATTTAAAAAATATATATAATATATATTTGTCATTCATAATAGAATAAAATTAATTCGCTTTTTCAAATCGCTATATCTTTCATAATAAATAAATAAAAACTTTAAAATTTCTTTTATAACACCAACATTGTTTCAACCCCGCGTAATAAGCAAGTATTCGAACTAGTATTATATATTAAAAGAGTGAATCTCATATACACCAGGTGCACCGTGCAGTCCATAGTGTATTTTAGAATCATGCATTTTGTTGCACTGAATATGCAACTTGTTTATACTGAATCGTGCAACTTGTATTCCATTCTAATAGTTGCACGATTCAGTGCAAACAAATTACATATTTAAGTGCTGTTGGGAGATGAATTTAATAAAGATATATGATTTTGATTAGATCCCAAAACCAATTTCTGAATCTGACCCGCAGGGATAATCTTGATAGCCATCGGTAGATTCAAATTTTAGAGATTTTCGGGATGATAGACCATCAAAATGTATAGCAACACACCAGATTTATAAATTTAATTTAGGATTAATTCAAGACTTTATTTAATCAAGAATTCTAGTATTATTATTTTTCATGAAATCCATTGAAAGATGAAACTAAAGTTGCGTTTAAAAGAAGAATTCGAGAATTAATCAAATAGCGTTTTTTCTTTTTTGATTGTTAATCAAACATTAACCTAGCAGGTAAACATATCTTCGAAAAAATATAAAATATATTCCAGGCATTTTGCAAACTATGAAGCATAAAAAAACAAGACTAAATACACACCAAAATACTCTAAACATACCCCATAATTTGTGGAAAAAAAAAAAATATATATATATATATATATATATATAAAATGACTAAAGAAGACTGTATAAATCAAGATACTATTTTTTATATTTTTTTAAGTTTTATTTATTTTGATTTTAGTCCTCTAAATTTTTTTACTTTGAAATTGATTCTTTTTTTTTTTATAAGTATAGTTTGTTAAAATTCAAGATAAAAAAAATGTTAAAAAATTTGAAAAAAATAAATTAAAATATAAAATAATAAAAGAGTAATTATATCTTAGAAAAATGAATTAAATAAAAAAAAAAAAATTCAAATAAGCAAAAATGAAAAAAAAAATGTTGTTAAAAAATTTTAAATTAAATTTAATAAAAAAGAAAAATGAAGGTGTCTATCTTTAATCGGAGAAAAAGTCAAAAAAGGAATTAAAACTAAATAAAATATTAAAAATAAAATAATTCTTCAAAATTAATTCAATTAAAAAAGATGTCAAGTACTATAGTTAGTTTTATCGCAAAAATTTTTGAAGATCTTACATGAAATTTTTTAGATTTAAAAAACGTGTTAGAGTTTCAAACCCTAAAATTTTAGTTTTTCTCACAAGGAAACTCACGGCTATCTCCTCCATTTTGATAGTTTTTCAAGAGTGACCTTGGTGTATGCCTATAAATACTTGTGACCCTCTACATTTTAAAGGTTACGGGAAATTTGTAAGCAACTCAAGAGCTCAAACTTATTATAAAAAAAGTTGAAGCATACAAAAAAAACCCAATAATTTCCCAAGTGCTTTTAAATCAAGAGAGTTCATTCCACTAAGCCTAAGAAAGGCTTGATAAGATATATCCAAAGCTTAGTAATCGAGATATCCTAGCCTTTGCATTGTACTTTATTGTAAAGGATATCTCATCCTAGTTGGAAAACCAAAAGAAACCTCAAACCCTTTAGAAGGTAGTTTGAGTGTGATTGTTAGTGAGAAGAGTTACTATAAAGAGTTAGTAAACTACACGGAGTAGTCGAAAGCTCTAGAGGTGAAGTTAGTTTTTTAAAGAGGTAATCCGAAAGCTTGTTTGTGTTTGAGTAAGTAAACTACGGAGGTAAAATTATTTTCAAGGTCGGGTTGAGTAAGTAAACTACGTGGAGTAGTGAGAAAGCTCAGGCCGAGTTGAGTAAGTAAACTACGCGAGGTAGTCAAAAAACTCAAGGAAGTGATTAGTGAATTTCTCACAAGAGATCGGGGAGAGTGGACGAGGGAGCTTGAGTCTCTCCGAACCACTATAAATTGTTGTGTTTTTCTTTGCTTTTTTTTTGTTTTGCTTAACTGTTGCATATATTTTTGAAAGCATATTTTCACTGATATTTCAGTTGGAATCAATCCACTGGAAGTTGCATATAATTGAATCACAACCTAATCACTATTCCATAAAAGGAAGGTTTTCAGCAAAAGCTTAAAACGAGTATAAACTAAAAGGGTCAACCATTCAAGACATCCGAGTAGCTAGAGAACAGATAGTTACCAAACCGAACTTACTCTTCCGAGGGTTGAAGTTAGTTATCTGATCCAAGCAACTCAGGATCTCTGAAAACTCAGGACTCAGTTGGGATTATCCGAGGTTTCTGAAAGCAGCTCAGGATCACTGTCTCAGTAGACTTTGACTCAAAGTGATTTGTGTTTCTCATGACCAAATCTTCAGGACAACCTGACCCAAGCTGACCTCAGTAAAAGAAAAGTTTTAAAAACACTGAACACGTGTATTCCCCCCCTCATACACGTGTAAGACTCGTTTGTACCGGGACCAACAAGTGCAATAAATTGCATGATTTAAAATACACTATGGAGTATACGGTACACCTAGTGCATACACTATGAAGGTCTTCATCAATTTCTGAATCCGTCCCGAAGATAACAGAACACATGTTGGCCATCTGTATATTCAAATATTAGTATTGATTTTTTAAATACTTTAGACCACCTCATGTATAAGCAACACACCGACATTTTTTAAATTTAATTATAAATTAATTGGTGACTTTATTTAATCAAGCTTTGTTATTCTAGTATTATCTTTTTTCATGATTATCTATTGAAATGCATACCTGAAAATGCAAGCTTAAAATTCGAATGTTAATCAAATAGCGTTTTTTCTTTTTGATTGTTAATCAAACATTAACCTAGTAGGTAAACATATCTTTGAAAAATATAAAATATATTCCAGGCATTTTGCAAACTATAAGGTTAGCATAAAAAAAAGGTGCCACTAAATACACACCAAAATCCTCTAAACATACCCCATAATTTTTAAAATAAAAATAGATATATATATATATATATATATATATATATAATGACTAAGTTACCCTGTATAAATATGGGATACTATTTTATATTTTTTTTAAGTTTTATTTATTTTGATTTTAGTCCTCTAAATTTTTCTTACTTTGAAATTGATTCTTTTCTTTTTATAAGTATAGTTTGTTAAAATTATTATACGTGGAAAAATAATTAAAAAAATTTGAAAAAAATAAATTAAAATATAAAAATAATAAAACAGTAATTATATCTTTAAAATGAACTAAATAAAAAAAATCAAATAAGCAAAAATTGAAAAAAAAAATCTGAAAAAAAATTAAATTATATTTTATAAAATATTATTAAATCTTCAAAATAAGTAAATTAAGAAAATCTCAAAAACCAATTAAAACTAAATAAAATATTAAAAAATAAAATAATTCTTCAAAATTAATTCAATTAAAATGGTTTTTTCAGATTTTATTTAGTTTTACTGATTTTTTTAATCTTAATTATTTTTTAGATTTATTTTTTAAAAATATTTTACAGGTTTCATTTAATTTTTTTAGTTTTTTTTTTTTAAATTTAGTTTACTTTTTAATGTTTTTATTTTGTATTTTACTTTTTTATGATTTTGAAGATTTTTTTCTAATTAAGTTTTTGAATTTATTTATGTTGAAATAATTTAGTTGACTTTTTTGTAATATATTTTTGATTTTATATAAAATTTTAAGAATGTTTCATAAAAAATTAATGAATACAAAAGAATCAAATGATTTTTTTAGGAGAGAAATGTTCATGATAAAAGGAAAGGTAGGAAAGTGTTATTTTTATATTTTGATAGAAGAAGGATATAATAGGAAAAAATGGTGTGTGTTTAGTAATGCATGTTAATTTTTAAATGTTATTGGGGTGTGCTTAACAAATAGGGTGTGTTTAGAGGATTTTGGGGTATATTTAGTGGCACTCTAAAAAAACCGCTCAAAAGTTCCGACAATTATTTTTCTTTTACAAATAGTTGCAATAATTACTATATAGAATATATAATTATATACAATCATTTAAAACTACACAAATAAAATGGATCATATACACATTTTTTTTAAAATAGAATAATTATATTCAATTTTAATATATATTTTAAATATTATTTTAAAATAACAATATAAAAATTATTTTCAATCCCGCATACTACGCGGGTTTTACACTAGTTTTTTTTTTGGTAAGTAAAATTTCATTAATGAAAGAATGGGGTATATAAAATACCTCTGTACACATACGAGAATTTACAGATCCTTAACAATCTAGAACTTTTCTCGGGTTTTCTAACCATTGAGCAAATGTGAAGTTACAAAAGGATGGAAACTTCACTGAACACCGATTCCAAAATCTATCTTTTATCTCATCAATAATTTTCTCCACATCAAAATATTTCCCTTCAAAAATTAGTTTATTCCTTTCTTTCCAAATGGTCCACACGACACACGTCCAAAAGCTAATTGCAAACGTGTTACCTTTTTTGCCAGGAAATAGCCCGGAGAATGCCGTGAATTGCCTTGTAATCTGAAAGTGGGAGGCTGTTGAAATGCCCAGCCAATTAACACATGCAGTCCAGATATTGAGCGACATGGGACAGCCAAGAAAGAGATGGTTTGCTGATTCCGGAGCCGAGTCGCACAGCGAGCAGCTTAAGTTTCCAGTTTGTGGTAATATATTTCTTCTTGCCAAGTTCACTCTTGTAGAGAGGCGGTCATGTAGTGATCTCCATGCCATTGCTGAAGCTTTGATGGGAGGGATTTTGCTCCAAACCCGGTAAAGAATCCTGCACGTTGTTCGATCAGTGTTAGAAGCCGCCCGTCGCTAAGAATATTGTATTGTCTTCTTCGTCTTGAAACTTGCATCGGGGACGCTTTCCATTTCCACGTATCCACCGTATTTTTTGTAGCTTAAACCTGTTAAGTAAGCATAAGAGGTTATTAATAGCAGGTAAATCACGATCCAATAACGTTCTTCTCCATTTCAAATTCCACTTCCACACCCCATTTTCCCACTCCTTCATCTCACTAATCTTTGCCTCCCTCAAAGCACTCAAATGAAACAGTCTAGGAAATCTACTCTTAAGATATTCACCCTCCGCCCAACTACTCTCCAAAAAACTTGTCCCGACCCCATTCCCTAAACACCTTTCTAAGTTACCGCACATCCACTTCCCACCCTCACTCCAATACATTTTCAATGACATCCTTCCACCAGCTAGACCCTCTATCTATTTTACCCTTTGCAAAAATACCCGATTCTCCCACTTCACATCCCAAGATGGCAGCCATTTGTAATAATATGTCCCTCTCCACGTTCAAACCCATCAAGCAACATTTATTGAAGTTAATTTTCAAACCTGATAGCACCTCAAAGTTTCTTAAAATTCTCTTCATGACCCATGCATTTTGTAAGCTCGCCGCCCCCATAAAAATTGTGTCATCAACATATTATAGGTTAGAGATAATCACCTTCTCCTTACCGATTTCAACAGCTTTGAAGAGATCATTTTCCGTTGCTTTGGACACTAAAATGATAAGGCCCTCTGCAACCAGCAGGTACAAGAACGGGGAAAGAGGGTCGCCTTGTCGAAGCCCTCTTTCCAACTTGAATTCTCCAGATGGACTACCATTTACCAAAATTGAGGCATAAGCACTAGACACACATTCCTTTATCCACCCCCTCCACTTGCTGCATAAATTAAAGCCTTTGAGCATCACATCAAGAAAACTCCAATCAACTGAATCGTAGGCCTTTGCAAAGTCAATCTTGAAAAAAGCTCTGTCCAACTTCCTCCTCTTCGCTTCAGCAACTGCTTCACTTAGAATGACAACCCCATCCATAATGTTCCTTTTGCCAACGAACGCACTTTGGTTAGGAGAAATCAGCTTGTCTATGACTTTGCTCAACTGAGATGCTAGCAATTTCGCAAGAATTTTATAAGCACATCCAATGAGAGAGATCGGTCTGTAGTCTGATAAGCTTGAAGCGTCCTCCTTCTTTGGAATGAGGGCTATGAATGATGGATTAAAAACTCGAACCAGTTTACCATGAGCATGGAAATCAGCAAGCATCTGAAGAAAGTCCTTTCTTATCACACTCCAACACACCTTAGGCTCCATTTGGATGAATGAATTTGAAATCCATGAATTTCATGTACAAATCACCACTTTCTAGTGGATTTATAAATACTTAGATTTGAGAGTTTAGTTTAAAATGGAGGAGTTTCAAATCCTCACCAAAACCATGTCATTTGTGAAATCCCTCCTCTCCACCCCTTCTCTCACATTCTCCCTTCACTTCCTTCACTTCTCTATCGTCTAAGTATTTGTAAATCCATTGGAGAGTGGTGATTTATGCATGAAATCCATGGATTTCAAATCCCTCCATCCAAATGGAGCCTTAATGAATTTGAAATTAAAGCCGTCAGGTCCTGCCGTCTTGGGCTTTTTACACTAGTGTATGTGTATATATATATATATGTGTGTGTTGCGTAAATTGGATAAGTGTCAAGATAGAAAATGGCAAAAGAATAAAAGGTCTGGACGAAGGAGAAGATAATAAAATTTTCATTAAATGATAAGTTTTTATAGATATAACTGTAAGTCACGTAACAATATATTATCAAAACTAATAATATTAAAATAGATTAATGATTAACCTTCATTATACACAAAGAATGAAAGAAACCCCCGAGGGTTGGCCTAGTGGTTGTAGGCTTGGGACTTAGGAGTATACTCCTCTCTATGTTTTAGGTTCGAACTCTCTCAGGTGCAGGTTTCAGGTTCCAGGTGCGATCAACTCTTGAGATGGACAATCCATACAGAGCTTAGCTCTGACTTGAAGTGGGGTCCCCGCTAGTAGGACGGTCAGCCCTTGAGCCGGATACCGTATTTTTCAAAAAAAAAAAAATACACAAAGAATGAAAGAAGATCATTAGAAATCCAATGAACTCAAATATTAATTAAGTAAATAAAAGAAAAGTTCGCTATATATATATATATATGTAGAAAAAGTTCGTTTGCAATATTGCACCACACACATCACTATAAAATAGGCTAACAAAAAATACAAGGAACAATCCATTTCTAAAAGAATCCAATGAGTGAATTAGTACTTCTGAGAATATAAGTTAATATAGAGAAAGATAGTCTGAACGTTCAAGTCTAAAAATAAAAAGAGTAACCATTAAATTAAAAACAAAAATTATATACCAACGTTATTCGTCCGCCTGCGAATAAATATAATCAATGTCTTTTTTAATTCTACCATATATACACAACGTTAATTAAATATTAAAAAGATTAAATGAGTAACATGGTTCAGATCTGCATATGTAAATATTTATAATAGGCTCGTGCATTGCATGGATAGAAAACTAGCATAATTAGTTGTTGAGAGGCTACGGACGAAAAGGATAAAAGAAATCAATCTTGAGATGGATCACTCCTAACAGAACTTACTCGACTTGAAGTGAGGATCCCACTAGTGGACGGTGGGTTCTAGTCCCCCGGATTAGTCGGAACTGGTGTGAACTTATTTTCAAGGTTCCACTACTTGATTAAATAGTCCGAGTAAGTTGTTCATCAAGTGAGGGAAAACATAATTCCTAGATAAAATCTTTATAAGTTGTAATTCCGATCTAGTGATTTTAACACCTAAAGATGTAACAAAAGACGTAGATGAACCACATACACTTTCAAACCACTATAAATTGCTTCCAAGTTTATCACATTGCATTGTCTTTATTGTGTTATCTTAATCGAAGTTTTAACAAGGCCTTTTTGGACAACTGCAGACTCTTCATAGTCTATCAACTGTAGACTCTTATTAGACTGTAAAGTTTTTGAGTGTTTTTAAAATGTGCACTCAACTGCATAAATAAATATTGAAAATACACTTTCTAATGACTTTGAGAATACGTGAACCCTGATCAGCATAAATCAACCCAACGATTTTTAACCAACTACATCAATGTAATTGAAAATACAAGAAATGAAAATATATTGATATACTAAAAGTAAAAAAGAAAAATATGGGAACTTGGTATTTACAACTGAAAATTCAACATCATCCTTGATCTGAGTACAAATAAACAAACTGGAGTTGGGACAACACTTGAAAGGTGTTTTTGCAACATGATCAAAAGTGCCATTTTGGCCTTACTTCCACTTCCATTTCTGTCAAATCCCTATACTGATACCATTCCCCTCCAGCACTTCCAACGGGTAATGGAGGCCGGGTAAAAATCTCCACAGGCTTCGGGACGTGGACAACTAAACCTATCTCACCAACGCCTTCTACTCCACTTGACTCCGATGATTTACAAAATTGGCTATATGGTTCGACAGATATCCAACCGAGACCTGATATAGCCACATCACAAGCGGGCCTGAGATGTTTTGGAAACACAAGTGGATTAGAGATAATGAGTTGAGGTTCTTTTTTAAAATAATAGCAACAAATCGGGCACCACTTGCGTGAGATGTTCTCATGGTGAGACGGAGCATAATTTGGACGTTACGTTTTAGCACTTTGAAAGGGAAGGTGTTAATTTGTACTCCGTTTCATGTATGAGAACGTCTCATACGAGTTTTTGCCACCAGGAAAAGGAAAATTTTAGCATAAGTAAGAACATCTTCTAGTTACTCCTAGGGCTGTGCATAAATTAACCAAATGACCAAATCAAATTAATCTATTTAACAGAAACCGAAAATCATATTTTAACTTCTTTTTACTAACCAAATTTTGGTTAGGGTTTTAATTATGAAACCAAAAATCTAACAAAACCGAAGCAATAACCTATAGATATGCTAATATATTCTTTACAACTTATAGCTATATGCTGAATTTCAATAATTTTGATGATTTTGATCCTTACACCCTAATTGGAGATATTTGAACTATTTCTCTATAAAACAGATAATTAATATTGATAAAATGTTTGTTAAATCAACCTACCTCCCAACATCATGATATTTTAATTGTAAATCATGCTTAGCTTCCAGTCCCATCCAGCTGCTTGTCTTCTCTTTTCCAGTTGGTGGAGTCAAGAGGACACCAACTTCTTTCTGCAAATCACAAAGTGTCACTTCCTCCAATGAAGCAAACCATGAATTGGTATTTCAACAGCTATAATATCTCGATTTAATGAAGTTTTGAGCTAGACTCTCAACAATGTCAGAAAGGCATTAGAAATGAAAAATTGAGATTAGACAACATTAATCAATTTGATTGCAACCTAACCTGGTAAAACTCATCAGCCTTTTCAGTAGGCACAACGTGAAGTTGCAGTGCCTTGGGTCCATAGAACATCAAACGGGTTTCTTGGAGAACCTGATAGCATTTATAGTCAGAGATAAAGGATAAACCTCTATGGTATGTTTTATCTGGGATTAGTAGATTTTGAGATCTGAATTTCAAAATCTAGTGGATAATTGTATGTGTTTGTTTTGAGATTTAAATAGGGTAGAATTCAAGTTTATGTAATAGTGATATAGAGTGTGTGATATTCATTATATTGAATGATTGTGAATGATTAGATTGTTTTATTGGAAGTAGTGAAAATGAGAAAAAAAAAGTGTGGAAAGTGATAAATAAAATAAGAGGGGGAATAAAAAATATTTATGGATCATTGGAGAGAGTGGTTAAGAAAAAAAATGTTAAATATAAATATTTGTAAACTGAATGTATTAGCTTTTTTGAAAACCGGATTCTAAAATCCAAAGTAGAAGCGGATTTAGATTTCAGAATCTCAAATCTGGTTTTCAAATCCCAAATCAAACATATAGTATTTTGAAATCTGAATTCCAAAATCTAATGGATTTCAGGTGTATGTTTGTTTTGAGATTTAAGTAGGGTAGAATTTAACTTTATGTAAAATTGATGTGAAAAGAGTGTGTGATGTTCCATTATTAAATTATTGTTGATTTTAATTGTAACGACTGAATGATTGTGTAATGATTAGATTATTTCATTGAAAGTTATAAAGTTGAGAAAAAAATGTGTGAAAGTGATAAATAAAAGAAAAGAGATGCATTAATGGGGTCATTGGGGAGAGTGTGATGAAGAAAAAAAATGGTATTTGTAGGTTTATAGGTAAATTGGGTATTTAAAAACCAGATTCTAAAATCCCAAAGTAGAACTGGATTTAGATTTTCCGAAACCAAACATACCTTAGAATATGGACTTACTTGCATAAGCTTGATAAGATTCAAATACCTTGATGACATCAACTCTTACAAGACCACCCCAGAAAATAGAGAAACCAGTCAAGCCATTTGATCTAATTCTGCCCATAAAGGGGTTGTCTATCATCTGAGACAGGTTCTGTTCACACCATAAGAAGATGGGGATAAACTAAGTTCACGTTAAACCAAAATATTATTCTAAGGAAAACAATTGATAAAGACGACAGACTGGGAATGATTGACCTCGAAGACGACTTTTGGGTGCAAGAGCAGATAGATCATCTGAATGGACCACAGCAGCTAACCTATGGTGAAGATGAACTCCAGGCGTGTCATGTAATTTCTACAATAAATTATAAAAAGAATTATTCCATTAGTTCGAAGAATTATTAACATAAACATGTAGATAATGGCATTGATCTATCAAAACAGAACAATTGCATCATACTAATATTTTGTTAAAAAAGAGCGTATATCTGCTTTAGTTCTAGTTTTGCCATTAGAAGCTTAACAGAAGCCACATAGAGTATCTCTCTTGCTTTTGAACATATTAGTTATTGCACAGTGCAACTGGTGCAATCAAGTGATATTCTACGAATAATAATTTCTGATTTCTCTAATATCTTCTCAGATACATAACATAAAAGCTGCAGTTAGATCAGCACCCATTGGAAGATATTAATTACTTACTCCTCCACTCAGAAATGCTTCAATCTGGATCGGGCCCAAAGTAGTTCCCGGAACAGCAGATTGAATTGGTTTGTATTTTCTTGCTGCAGCAGCTACTGGGTCCCTATAGGACAGGAGTTCTGGTGACATAAAGAGACACGAAGATTATTACAATGAAGGTGAGGAAAATAGCAGAACTTTGTAATTAAAGTCAAAATAATCAAAGGACGAAAGCCTTAAGGAGACCCATTTAATCTATTCAATAATTTTGGTGCAGAATCAATTTGGTACCCTTAATGCCCCCACTTGGGTCACACTATTGCTACTTAAAGTGGCTTAAGGAAACCCATATAAATTTGAATTGAAACAATGAACTATTAAGGCATACCCTAAACTGGTGCATCAATCGAGAAAGTAAAAAAAAAACCATAGCAGAAGTAAACAAAAAAAGGTCCGAGTCACAGAGATATTGGAGAAGATATCCATCATAATAGTTGTAAATCGTTGCTACCTATGAGAATGTTCTGCTGGAGACCTGAGTAAATACTGACCTAATATTGGGACTGACAGTCTATTAACATTTACATTGTGTTTTATGCAAGGTAATCATTACAATTTAAAGAGAGCTTCAAGAAGTTGACTCTGGTTGGTGCGGAGAGACCGGCGCCATCAAGTTCGGGTATGGAGACTGCGGAATCGGTTTCGGTAGATTTGCAAACGATAAGAGTGGGTAGTGGGGCTCTGTGCAAGTTTAATTTGGGGAAAATGTGTCTGGAATTAGGGTTTTGGAATGGTGGGAGGGAGAAGAGAGAGAGGGGTTTTGGCACCAACGCCATTGCGGTTGATGGCTCTGCTTCAACAGTGCAGTGGCGAAACTATTGAAGATAACAAATTAATATGCGGGCATAATTTGGATATTGTCCTTTTAATACAATATAAAAGTTATAATATAAAAGTAAAGGGTAACAATTGATGCAATTGGATTCAATTTTTTAATTTAAATGAATAATTTATACTTTAAATACTAAATCATAAATTCTAAGGATGTGTTTTGTTTTTAACTCACACCTGTTAATTTTGTGACTTTCAGGCCAAAATGCCTCATACGAGTTTGTGATTTAGAGTCTGGTTTTTAAATCTCACATTTGAGTTTTTTGCATTTTTAGTCCCACCAACCACGCCATATTTTCAATTTGGTACCACCTCTGCCAATATAGTCCTGTAAGATTATTTTCGTCAATTTTAGTATCAATGTTTAACTAAACTTGCAAATGTGGTCCCAAAAAAATGGACTTTTTAATCGGATCGCTGTTAATCCCGCAGATGGACTTTCTTTAACCTATAATTAATACTGTTATATCCCTAATTAATTTGTCTTAACTAATTAATCTTGCAAATAAAAAAAATTAAAATGAAACACACACACAATCACAATTCACAAATAACAACAAAACTCTTTCAACCTCAAACCCTAGCTCCCACTAGGTGAGATTTCACTTCGATCGCGTGTTTCCTAAACCTAGCCTACTTAAAATGTCGTTCATCTCCTCTAATTGGCAGCCTCCGACGGCCGAACCGCCATGGCCTCTTCCCCCTTGAAGCTTCGACGACCTAATCGCGCAGCATTCAACAAGTTATTTGATATCCTCGCAAGACCCGTAAAACACTAGCTTCGCTAATTGCAAATTCGCGATGAAAAATGACATCGTATGGCGGACCTTCGCCGCCTGGGAGGCGCCTCCATTCGAAAGATATTCTTGATTCGAGCACGCCACACGCATATCTTCGCTCACAAGGATGCGGACTCACGTCTCTCGAAGATAAATCGGAACCGCGGTGAGCGGACGCTGGGACCGGGATGGGATCGTGGATCGTACCGCAAAAGCCACCCAATCCTTTCACGAACGCTGTATAATAATCGTGCCCTTACCCGGGTGCCTCGTGGTATCTCAATTTTGAGGCGGGGTTTCAATTCACAGGATTTTAGTGCCTCCGACTTATTGTATTTTGAAACGCCGGGGAAAGATCATTTAACGCCAGATAATAATCGTCGTCTTCCGGGGTTTACATAATTATTCGCCGCCACTGGTTTTGGCCGATTTGAATTCGCCCGAGCCCTAGCATATCGATAGCGATGCGATTCAACCTTCAATACACGGGGCGTTGCCCACTGGGTCCGAGGCGATAGAGCCCCATCCGCAATGTGTAAGCCATGATTTATGAGCCCGGGTTCGTACTTTGAGGCCCGGCGGATTAAATTCAAATCGGGGACCGATTTTTCCGGTATTTCAAGATTGTATTTTTAATTTGTTGGTAAATTCTAATTTGCAAATAACCGAAATGGTGAGGCTTCGATGTGTTGCTTCATCAAGTCCCAATTCAAGGATGTTGGAATCAGCAAACAGAGGAATTCGTCTTCCTCGTGATTCGACCAGATTCAAATCGGAGTTTCAACGACGTGGATTTCGCGAATTCATCGTCTCAGGTGAGGTAGATTCACGATTTTGAGGATTCGGAGGATCCTCTATCCCCAGATTCGGTTATCAACACATGGGAGCTCATGGAAGGGCTGGACTTGGAGGATCATTATCCCCAAAGATGGCAAAGTCTTGTGTAACCAATTTTACCGTAAACTTGTTTGCATTTTTTTGTGCAATTTTGAACAGTATTAGTTGTAATTTTGAACTATATTAGTCTTTTCAATATAAGGTATTAGTTTGATAGTTTTAGTTGTTTTATTAAAAAGTATTAGTTGTTCTACTATAAAGTATTAGTTGTTCTACTATAACGTATTAGTTGAAAAACATGTGCAGAGTAAAAAATTGGAGGCAAGAATTTTGAGTGTTTTGAACCTATGGGACCATATGTGCAATTGGTTGAGGCAATTTAATTGACTAATTTTGTGTTAATTATGTTTCATAACGTATGTGACTAAAACTGCAAATGGTTGAAAGATGGTTAAGCCTTAATTGAGTATTAATTATGTCCCATAACTTATGGGACCACATTTGCAAGTTGATTTAACGGAAACCGTAACAGAGGGACCACATTTGCAAATTAAAATTCTTGTGGGACTAATTTGGCAGAGGTGAGACTAAATTGAAAACATGGCGTGGTTGGTGGGACCAAAAGTGCAAAAAACTCTCTCACATTTCATCCACACTTACAAATCTATTATTATTTTTCTCAATACATCACACTTTATTACTCTTCTTAATATAATATAATATAATAATACAAAATCAATCACTATTAAATATTAATTTGACATAAAGTTAAATCATACCCTACTCAAATCCCAAAACAAACACACATTTACTATTCATCAAGGATTTTAAATCTCTGGATTCTAAAACTTTGACCTGCTCCACACACTTAAATCTCAAAACAAACGCAGCCTAAATTATGACTTATCCGGGTCGGGTGAACCATGAGCCACTCGGGCCGAGTGAACCATGAACCATGCGGGCCGAATTCGTGGTCGGCCCGATAAAAAAAAAAACTTGTAAAAAAAAAATTCATTAAAAATCAATTGCACCAAATCAATTTGTTGCAAATGGTGAACATGAGAATTTGCCAAAAGTAAAACAATATACTAATATAATACAAATATCCAAAATAAATAATATTCTCTCGTCCCAATCTTAACTACTACATTATTTCCATTTTGGACGTCCCAATTTTAACTATATATTTCCTTAAATGAAAATACTCACTTTATCACATAAATTACTACTCCATCGGTCCATCCATCCTTGATCATTTTGCACCTCACGTGGCCACACAAATTAAGGAAAAATATTTTTTTGGTGTTTTGTTAACTTTTCAAAGGGGATGGAGGGTGAAAATTGTATTTTTTTTATTGTAAGATGCAAAATGGTAAGGGACTAAAATAGAAAGTGTGCAACAAGACAAGGGACAAAGGGAGTAATAAAAACTCCTTTTACCCCAACACTTTATCACTTAATTACATAAAATACTATTTTTCCACTCCCAAGTCCCAACACTTTATTACTTTATTACATAAAATATTTTTTTAAATTACGAACATACAATAACTAAGTAGTCAAAATTGAAACGGTGGGAGTACTAATGATGTTGGATTATCTTGCGTTAAACCGTTTAGACTGTGAAATGGAGCTCCATTTATTGTTATCCAATTCATAATACATTTGCAATAAAATCACGCCCAAAATTCACGAATTTTCTAATCGTACATTGGTCTTTCTTTTTCATTCACCTTAGTATCTCACTCCGAACAATATTTATCTCCCCTCAACCAGTTCATCGCCATCATGGCCTTGTCCACTTTTTTTTTTCCACTATGGTCCGCCAAATTTTTTAAAATTTGGATATGGTGCATTACAATATTATTTTATATACGAATAAATATTATTTCTCTCCGCTCCCAGATCTCTTAATTAACTTCTTCTATCAAACACTTTTCTACATTTATTTTTAAGTGTTCTTTATTCATTTGTGTGATAGCTGTTTATTCATAAGGAAGCCACATACAATCCAAATCAACGGTCTAATATCTCAACTTGAAACCCTTGAATCAAGTTTTGCAAAGCATAATCGAAAACACCTCCAAACACAGGCCCAATGTAAGCAAATACTGAAACGGGCCATCCCAAAAATGGAAATATAAGCCCAAAACCTATTGCAATCAAATGACGTTCCAATCAAAAACTCCAAGCCACAAATGAAAAAAAAGAGTCGAGATGAAAGCGAAGGAAGCTTAAAGGCAAGAAAAAAAAAAAAAAAAAAAAAAAGGCATAAATGCAGTGCTTAATCAAAACATACAATAACGAACCAGCCCATTGGCTGATTATCTGAACTCTAAAGCACGCCATTTAAGTGTGTGTTATGAAACACTAAAAATAATTTTTAAAAATATTTATTTTTAAAATTTCTCTCATAGTTTTTGAAAAAAATAATAATTCTAAAAGTTGTTTTTAGAGTTATAAAACACACAATAAATCTAATTTATAAAATTCGAACAAAAATCGGAATGTGAGCAATAACAAAACGCTCAAGCAAATTCAAAATACTAATCAAATTAGGACCCGTTTAGTTCGCGAGATTAATTGAGATAGATCATGATTATGATTTTAATTAATCCAAATTAATCTACCGTTTGATTTGTGCGATGAGTGTCCATGTTATAATTCAAGTCCAGATAGAAATGTATTAAATTCTTCCATGGAGAGATGTCAATCCCGTTTGAAAGGTGTGATAGAACATATCTCAAATGCAATATTACAAATTGACATTCTATTGTTTGAATAGATTCACAAGAATGAAATGTGATTGTTTCAATTCAATTTAAGTGTATTTAAGACATTTTAATAGGTATCTCATCTAATTCATCAATTCAAATCTACAATCCAAATGCATATCTTGATTCAAACAAATCCAGTCAAATCAACTCAATCTTACTCAATCCTATCACACCTAAGCAATCTAATCTCGTGAACCAAACACCCCCTTAAGGTATACGGGTTTGGGTTCCAAAAAAAATATTTTAATTTCTATTTAATAAGACTTATTAACATAAAAATAATCTTGTAATTTGTTAGTTAGCTTGTGAATTAAAATGAATAAATTATAATTACTAATTTGGCTTTTTATATGTAATTTTCACATTTAATATTTATGATGAATATACAAATATATAGTTAAACAAATGAATTTATAAAATTTAGTAGATATATGAAATTTTTAGAAATTATATATTTTAACTTTTTAAATGAATTGGTGAGTAATTAAGTTTATAATTGATATTATTACATTCCTTTAGACTTGTTTGTATCCGATTAACTTAAAAAGGCTCGCGAATGAATAAATAGTAATAATCGATTAATAAGCTCAAGTTTAACTAAAAAATAAACGAGTCAAACTTAAACTTCAAAGATTCATGATGGTTCAATTGCATGCCCACCAAAATAAAACAAGTCCGCGAAAATTATTAATAGATGCAAATTTTTTATTCAAATTATTAATAATTCTAAATAAATATAAGATCTTTAAGCAAAATATCAATTTAATCGTGACCTTTTATAATTATTGTATAAAATCCCAATCTTTATTGTTGTTGCGAATTAGTATTCATTTTTTTTATTTGGCTGTGAAGAAATGATGTGACTCGCTGGAACTATTCTTTTTGTCATGTCAACTGCTACGTCAAACTATGAGTAGGATGTAATGTCCAAATTGTAAATATGAAAAATATTAAAAAGGTGAATTAAAAAAATAATAAAATAAAATAAACAAAATCCAAAAAGAACAAAATAAAACATTTAAATCTAAATTCCAAAACTTTGGGGATTCTGGGATTTTTGTGCAAAAGCCCAATTTTGGGGATTCACAAAACTCGATTTTGAGAATGAGGGTCTGTGATTTTGCGATTATGAAGATTTTGGGTTTTGCAGAACCAATCGAATTTTTGGTGAAGATGCGGTGATTGAATGGTGAAGATGAAGATATGATGAAGATGATATGTTTGGTTTTTTTTTTTTTATTTACATTTTAATTGTTTTGTTTGTTTGTTTTAGATTTACTTTTTTTAATTTTTATATTGTGTTTTAATTTATTTCAAAAGTGTTAATATGATGTGGAATTATTAAAATAAAATATTTAATATGTGTCATCCTAGTCGGCAAGTATACACATGCTCCGGTGAGTCATATCATCTTTTCTAAACCGAAAAAAATAAAATGTGTATTGATTTGTTGTATCAAAGGTTGAGCTTTAATACAATAATCTTAAAAATCTTGATTAAATTGATATTTGCCCTAAAGGTCATGTATTTATTTGAAATTAACCCTTAATAGGTACAAACATGATTACATATATAGTCAAAGTTACACGTGAAAGTGCAAATGTGTCTATGTATATGTAATCATTTTGTACTTAAATTACAATCTTAAAAATGTACCTATTAGTAAATCTCCCAAAAAGTTCGGATACAACATGTGTTAGTGCAACATGTCAGTTTCATCTTTTCTTTCACTTTTTGATTTCGAACATAAAAACCCTACTACATGAATCAACCATACACATAGAATTAATACACGAAGAAGAATCCTTCCGAATCATTCTGTGCGACCCTCTTCTAAACATTATCCTTAGAATCAATAAATTATTTCCTCGATCAACGAGCAAGATCCATCTATTCAGAAATTAGAGTATACCATTAGTAATTAATCATCATCTCATTGTAATCTATCATTTAATAATTCTCATTATGACATCGATTGAAATTTTGAATGAAGCGCTCACTGAGTTACTCCCTCCGTCCCACAAAAATAAGTTTGCTTTCTATTTTCCATTCGTCCCACAAGGAGGATAGACTTGTTACTATATTTAAAATTGTTGGAACACGGGTTAGAAAATCACCAACCTCTATTCCAGAATTTGCAGCGAAAAGGAAATAGAGTCGGTTGAATTCTACGTACTACTGGATCTCAGAGTCCGAAACACAGCCACACGAATTGATCACAGATTGCTTCCATTGTTCACAATTTAAGTGCCCTCTGATGTGTAAAGTGTGATGCGTGTGTTTATCAACTAAGAAAACCCAGTTTTCTTATTCTTATATGATAGAACAGAGGATTCGGGTAACAAAGGACATAAATTTAATACGAATATGACTTGAATTTTACTGATAAACGAAAAGAAAAGAATCTTCAAAAGAGGCCACAGAGAAATAAATCTCTGCCACAAGCCAAACGAACTGCTCAATACTATGATCAAAAGATGGTCTGAAATCTGGAGAAAACATTACTTAAATAGATTCAAACCTAAACCCTAACTTATACCCTAAGAAAGAAAGTCCACGGCCCATTTATTTATTCTAGACTTAATTAAAAAGACTCTAACAATAATTAAAAAGCCCCAACTAATACTAAGAGGGTGCTTTGTAAAATTGTAGAGAATGGAAAGGGTATGGGAATGGAAAGGGTAAGGAATCAAACCAATACCTCTCAAATATGTAAGGTATGGTGGATTCCTTAGTTTTGGAGAATCAAAGTCATAATTGTGTAATTCCAAACAAACACTATGACTTTGATTCCCACTCCTCACCCCCAAACCCCTCCAACCAAACACCCCCTAATACTAGATAATAAGGAGGCGTATCAATACTCCCCCTCCCTCGAACAACCTTGTCCTCAAGGCTGGAACAAGGAACTAAGGCTGAAACCGGCTTCAACCACCCACATACCGCCTCCAATCAGAGGAAACTCGATCTTCCCGGTCGTGTGAGTCTTGAGTCCATGTAGGCAGCCACTGTGAAGAGTATGGCGAATCCGACAACCGGTTGATGCTCGTGGCTGCCCTGATTGTTGTATGGACATCAGTAGCTCCAGGCTCCGAAATACAATCCCGAATTGAAGGCTTGAGACCCCCCAAGAACATACCCAAATATTGATCCTGCGATAAACTAGGTAGTTGCGCCGCACGTTCCTCAAAAAGGGCCAAATAGTCCTCAAGCGATCCCATCTGTCGCGTAGTGTGCATAACCGTCGCATTCTTGGCCGTTTGTCGCCAAAAACGCTCGATCGATCGGGAAATCGCTGCCCCCCTACAAGATCGTTGGGATCGGGGTGATGGCCCATTGGGCCCAGAACATGGCCCTACTCGACATCGCAATTAGGGCCAATTGCACCCTATCAACTGCCTCTGACTTATGCACCAGGAAGTATTGCTCGGCCTCAGCCAACCAAGCCAACTGATCGGAACCATCGAAGAGGGGCAATTCCCTACTTTTCACTGCTATGTACCCGGGCGGCAAGGTCTGGCCCGGCGTACCCGTCGAGGCCCCGTCCAGGAAAGGAGACACCATGGAGGACTCGCTGAACAGAGTTCCCTGGCCACGCAAGGTGGAGCTACCATCGAGACGGCCCATAACTGCTGCTGTGAGTTGATCGAACTTCTTGGACAGTTCCGGCTGCGTCGCGGCATGGGAAGCCAACACCATCCGAAGCTCGCACAATGATTTCTCCACTGATTCCAGTCGCTCCTTCTCAGACGTAGCACGAGTTTGTGTCATGTTGAAGGAGGTTGACAGTTCGGACCAATTGATAGAACAGAGGATTCGAGTAACAAAGGACATAAATTTAATACGAATATGACTTAAATTTTACTGATAAACGAAAAGAAAGGAATCCTCAAAAGAGGCCACAGAGAAATAAATATCTGCCACAGAGAAATATCTGCCACAAGCTAAACGACTGCTCAATACTATGATCAAAAGATGATCTGAAATCGGAGAAAATATTACTTAAATAGACTCAAACCTAAACCCTAACTTATGCCCTAAGAAAGAAAGCCCACGGCCCATTTATTTATTCTAGACTTAATTAAAAAGACTCTAACAATAATTAAAAAGCCCAACTAATACTAATACTAGATAATAAGGAGGCGTATCATTATTATTTCTGTGAGATCACCGGAGTGGATAGAAAAGAGAACGTTTTCTCTTTTTCTGATCTCCAATGTTACGTCTATCCACCCCGTAGGATATATTTAAATATATGTAACCTCCCTTTCATAATTATCCACTTCATGTGTGGATAATTATATATTATTAAATAATAATTAATATTAAATTAATTATTATAACAATAATTACTTTCATCTCCCACTCACACATGAAGTTTGAGCCTTACACTCATTTACTTCACTTCTTTACACCATCACATAATACAATTTCATACAGGCAAATAAATCGTGTGACCCTTGAGAATATGAGTTTTCACGCTATATAACGTGTTAATGATATATAGCAACTCAACCAGTTTTATATGAAGAATTCAAAACTCATTATACCCCAGACTCTTTTAGTTAACACGAGTTGACATATCTCTTTCAATCCCTTGAAACTATTAGAGCATGTTGGGATATTTTAGTTTTGATGAATTATGACAAAACATTATCAACTTGTGTTTTCAATCCCTTGAAACTATTAGAGCATGTTGGGATATTTTAGTTTTGATGAATTATGACAAAACATTATCAACTTGTGTTTTTGAAGCTAATCTACAGATAACAAGTTGAGGGGGAACGAAAGAACAAGTTGAGGGGGAACTCACGAAATCAGACGAAGATGATCAAGATCGGCGAGGTGAGCAGATTTAGACCGATCGAGATCGGATGAGGAAGATGAGTTCGAGTTAATCGATGAAGCAGGCAAAATCGAAGAAAATAGAAGCTAAGCCACGGTGATCGAAGATCGATGACTGATCGAATGAGACCGGATCGAAGAGGAGGTTGCAGATCGAAGAGGAGAGCGGAAAACCGGTCGAGATCGGATAATCTAACCCCGATATGCTAACTTCGATGTATTAATCGATGCAGATAAACCGATATCTGGCTCGATGCTATCTCGATCCGATCATGTGAGCCGATCGGATCGAACGAGAAGAAATCGATACCGAAAACCAGAATGCGATACCAGATCGCACGAGAAGTCATCAAGAGAAGTCATCAAGTCATGTTCATCGAAATCGTAACGCCATCGATGATCGCCAGCTCTCGAGTGTTAGTGACCGAGGGTCGATGTCCGGTCGAAGGTTTAACCCGCTTAGCCTCGGAAGTGTCAAGATACTTGATCGCATAAGGTCCGGCCAAGAGAAGTCTGCTGAATTAAGAAACCTGAGGCTCAGAGAAACCTGAAGACTCAGAAGAATCCTGAAGACTCAGAGAAACCTGAAGACTCAGAAGAATCCTGAAGACTCAGAGAAACCTAAAGACTCAGAAGATCCTGAAGATTATATCCGTTAGATTCAGCTGACGTGGACCAATGAGAGGAAGACAACCAAATTTAAAAAAAGTTCGCAGAGGTTACTGTAATAGTATGGATTTGAATGAGACTCCATCCAACGGTAACATTCAAATCCACACAATAAATACAAGTTCTTCCTTCATTATTGTGTGTGGAGAATGTGGAAAAAGATGCTACAGAGCCAAGAGCCACATACACAAAGCATTCCCACCATAGAATACTGACCAAGAAATACACGCATATATTCAGAGTCTTCTATTCTAGATCTAAGCACAAATGTAATATCCTAAGCATAGAGAGATTTTTCCATCCTTAGCATTGAGGCTAAATAAATGTAAGGGAAAATCTCAACCTAGTTGAAAACCAAACAAACCTTACCCAAATCAGTTTGGTAGGATAAGTTTGTAGGTGAGTGTGAACTCGGTAAACATCTAGCAATCCCAAAAGAGAGGGTAGACGATCCCGTGAGGGTGATAAGTCCCGTTTGAGTGTGAACTCGATAAACATCTAGCAATCCCAAAAGGGAGGGTAGGCAATCCCGTGAGGGAGATAAGTCCCGTTTGAGTGTGAACTCAGTAAACATCTGTTGGGTGTTGGACTAACACGGTAAACTAAGTTCAGTTGGTTAAGTTGGTGCCCCATGAAGGGAATAGTGGATGTAGGACTAGTTGTCCGAACCACTATAAAATCATGTGTTCTTAACTGCTTTATGTTCTTACTTGCCATATGCATTCGATTAAGCAAAACACACATCATTCTTAAAAGAAAAAAAGAGTAATTGGAATCACTCTGCCCTCACCCCTGTTTTATATGCATTACATGGTATTTCTGCGCACATGGGTTTCCATAATTCGGGACCAACAAAGCATATTCAACCTTTCATCACATCTATGCATTCATAATCAAGTTTTCAACTCGATTGACCGGTCAATAAACACAATAGAAAGTGTTAATAAAGATGTCCTTCCTTTCACACAAAAAATCTACAGATTCTCACTATAGCTATTTTCCTTGACATGTACCGCGTTGCTGCATTAATCATAGCTATTGGTAGCATGCTAAAGTAGCAACACTAAAGTGAAGACTTAGAAATCTAGTAGAAAGTCCTAAGGGTACTTTTAAGAGGCTTATCAATGTTGGGGTTATACTGAAAAATATGCTTTTACTTTGTATAACCAAACTGAAGTTTCTTATTTATTTACTGAAATAAATTATTTAATCACTGTTGCATTAAATATGAATGAATGTTATATATGTTTATTGCAAACCCGTTCAATAAGACAGTACGTATTACGTTGTAGTTAATTTGGTGATACCCGATCGCTGAAGATCAAATTAACAACCTCGTAATTAAGTACAAATTCACAACCCAAATGGAAATGAACGAACCATCATGAACGGTTGAAGTGTGAGACCCAGATTGGCCTGTCTTGACCAAGGGATCACACTAGCGCATTTAGGTGCACTGAATGAGGACCTACAGGAGGACAAATTCTTCGGTACTGAATATACAAGAATTAGACCTCAGTGGTGCGTTGTTTATCAATCTCCGTCCCTTAAATAGGATCGTGTGAAATTAATAAATATTGCTTTGACTTATGATGGGAAGAGAGTCAATGCGATTCGATACCTTATATCTTGGGCAATATTATTAATTACATGACGATTGCTGACATTTAATACGGAGAATCGCGTGCAAGTACGTCTTGCTTGATTTGTCCCCTTGGTGGGCTCATATCCTTTATCATGCCAAATCTTGCAAGTGGAAATTTATTTCCGGCATGGATAATAATGTTGAGCGTTCTTTACTCCAAGGACAAAGATATTAATTAATATAAAGCTTGTTTAGTGGCTTAATTAATTAATGGACTAAGATAATCTTAAACGCGGGAAATAATGACCGGGAGCCATGTTATATGTGAAATCGTAATATGGGTTAAGATGGATAGTTCAATATTAATTTTATAGTGGAGTAAATTAATATTAATGGACTTTTATAATATTTGGCCCAAATATTAAAGCTTCATAGTCCATTGGAGGTCCAATCTTAATTCTCCTAAAGGCCCCCCAAATAGCCCAAAATAAAGTCCAATTAATGAGAGAGAAGAAAATATTCTTGCTAATTTCGAAAATATCAAGGTAGAAGAGGGAAGGTGATTTTTATGGAAAATTTAATTAAGGAGAAAAGAATATAGAAGATATATTCAAAATTTCTTGGAGACCAATAATTTTTTTTTTTTCTTATTTTTCTTGACCTAATTTTCGCCCCCCTCACTCCTATTTATAGGGGATGAGCTCTTCATTCCCAAGTGCAATTCCATGTGTTGGAAATATTAGAAATCCACAAAGGTGGTAGCAAAATATTTAATTTCTCTCCCATTAAAATCGTTCGTTGAAATCTTCCCACTTAGGATAGCGTTAAGTGGACTTTGGGGATATATTTGGGAAGACTCTTTGGGTTGATTCATCCATTTGATTCTTCAAGAGGTTAGTAATTTCAGAACTCCTAGTTTCGCATGTTTAGGATTTCGTGAATTATATACGCATGTTGTTTATTATTATGTTGAATTGATTTAGGATTAATTCATGTTAGTAATTCTTTATTTAATTTAAATATGTATTTAAATAATCACCTCCCGAATAGATCCGCACCTTAGATTCTCCCAACAACTGGTATCGAGCTCTCGGTTTTGAGCTCGGTTTTGAAGCTTCGATTTTTTAAATTGTTATTTAAATTGTTGAACATTAAATTGAAATTGGATAGTAGAATTGCTAGATCTGTTTTGAAGGTATCCAATTGTCATGGTATTTAATGTGTTTTATTTTCATGCGTATGAATGAATGGTTTTTAATTCGACTAAATGCGGATTTGTTTTTTTCGGTGAGAAAATCCATGAGTAGATTAAATTTATTTGATTTGTTCAATGTAATAGACTAGTCTAGATTCAAAGGTATTTATTTTTCGTTAAATAAATTGCAACTTTGATCGGAGGCGAAGGCGGAGGCGAGTTAAAAACGGATCGAGAATCGTGCGTTGACGCGGCCCGCATTTAAACGCCGCTAGGAAGATTGTAGGACGCCGGACTATGCCGAACGCATGGGCCTAGGCGCTAGGAGCCAAGTGTTGGGATTATACTGGAAAGTATGCTTTTACTTTGTATAATCAGACTAACTGAATTTCGGACTTATTTATTGAAATAAATTGTTTATCATTGTTGCTTTAAATATGATTGAATGTTACATATATTTATTGCATAATTTGTTCATTAAATAAGACGCGTTACATTGTAGTTAATTTAGTGATACCAAGATCGCGAAGATTAAATTAACAGTTCCTTGTAACTAAAAGTACATCATTCACGACCTAGATGGAAATGAACAATCCATCGTGAAAGGTTGTAGTGTAAGGCTCAGATTGGTTTGTCTTGACCAAGAGATTACACTAGTGCATGACCGATGCATTGAAGAGGACCTCTGAGGAGGATAAATTCTTTGAATCTGAACAAGGAGGAATTAGACCTCAGTGGTTAGTTGTTTCTTAATCTCCGTCCCTTAAATAGGATTGCGTGTGGTTAGTAACTATTGCTTTGACTTATTATGGGAAGAGAATCAGTGAGATTCAATACCCTATATCTTGGGCAATATTATTGGTCACATGCGATTGCTAAGATTTAATCTGAGGAGAATCGTGTGCAAAATGCGCTTGTTCGATTTGCCCCTTGGGAGGTTCATAAGGTTTATCATACCAAATCTTGCAAGTGGAACCGGTTTAGGTATGGATAATAATGTTGAACCGTTCCTTTACCAAGGATAAAAGATATTAATTAATGGAAAGCTATTTGATGGCTTGAATTAATTAATGGGCTAGATAATCTTAAACACGGAAATAATAGCAGGAGCCATATTAAGCTGTAATATGGGTTAAGATGGATAGTGCAATATTAATTATGTAGTGGGATTAATTAATATTTATGGGCTTGAATAATATTGTGGCTCAATATTGATAATTCAAGGTCCATTGGAAGGTACAATCTTAATTCTCCTAAAGGCCCCCCAAGTAGCCCAAGATAAAGTCCAATAACTGAAAAAGGTGTTTAAAAATAAAATAAATTTGTTGCCTATTTTTCCTTGTAATTTTCGAAATTTATGGATAAAAGGGGAGAAAGATTTTCTTTGAATTTTGTTATGAAATGAAGATATGTATTCTTGGAATACAAGATTATCTCATTAAATTCAAGAAATCTCCTACTTGGTTATTTAAAATGAGTATTTTGAAATTTTTGAAGAATAAAGGGCAAGAAAGATTTTCTTGATTTTCTTGAAAATATATTATGGAAGATATGTATTTTTTTGAAATACAAGAATATCTCATAAATTCAAGAAGATCCAAATCTTGGATTCTTGGTCCCTCTTATTTTCGAAAATCATCATAATATGATGAGGTGGGATTTTTGTGGAATATTATAATTATGGAAAAAAGAATATAGGAGATATATTCAAGATTTCTTGGAGATCAAGAAAAGATTTTCCCACATTATTTTTCTACTCTAGGCGCATGGGCACGGGCGCCCGGCCAAGCGGCCGGCCGGATGCGGGCGTGCATCCCAACTGCGAGCTATTTGGCGTGGCGTTTCAAGACGGAGTTCTCTTCGAGACGAACGAGTGGGAGAAATTCAAGACGGCGTTTCTTCAAAATCAAGCCAAAAAAAATCAAACCATGACAGTTGGATAATTTGTGCCCAATGTGTTTATTTTCTGTTTTGCTTGATTTATTGTTGCCGTATTTTCTTGTGCTTTATTTAATCTGTTTAAATGTGTTTGCATGAGAATTGCTCGACGAAAAATCTCAAATTAAAAAAAGTACTAAGTATTTTTTAATAATTAATTTGTTTTGACACAAATTAATTTTGACCTCCATGATTTATTTATTTGTGAAATCTTTTGGAGAAATTCCCTTACGGGACGGTCAAAAGATAGCTTTCACATGAATAAATTCCCAAAAGGATGATTGTGAATTATTATTAGTGGCGACGATGACCCTCCAACGAGGCTCGATCAAAGCGAAGTAATAATTCTGTATTTAATCATGGTTATTACTTAGGTAAAAAAATTGATATTTATATACTTATCCGAAGTTCCTGTCAATTTTATATTGGTCAAGTGGGAGCCGAATTTTTTTTTTTTTTTTTTATAAATTAAAGGTTTGTAACTGTTCTTGTTTGTAACCTGCTTGAATGTGACTTAAATGATGACCCTCCCACGAGGCTCATTTAAATCTGTTTTGAGATGTTGACTGATCATATTCTTTTGAGATTTTAATATGAATCATGTGATTGAATTATGTGATTTAATTTTGTGTTGATCCGGACATTGACACAAGATGTATGTTTATTTCAGTTCAGTATGTTGTAACCTTTTAATCCACTGTTCAATATACTGAAAGAAAACCAACTCATCGGAGAAAACTTTGTTGATTGGAAATGAAAAATTATAATTGTCCTAACTACACAAGAGCACAAGTGGATTCTTGACATACCAAAAATTCGGGGATGAGCCAACCGGACGAGTCAAAAGTCGCGGGCTCGTCGGATCACCATCACGAGAGATGTTGTCTTTGAAAATGGTGGAGGACAACCCCGTAAGGGATTACGTCCTCAAAATTAATGGCCCATCTGAACAAACTTGAGGATGCAGGTGCAGATTATGATCTAGGACCGGATCAATTTCTTCTCCACTCTCCGCCCAAAAGTTTTTGAGCACTTTGGCTTCGCTAGCTGATTTTGTTGCAAGCTTTGGTGTGGCGAGAGACTTTGATGGGCACAAAAACTCAAGCCTTGGAAGAAAGTGGTCCATCTTCATCTTCTAGGTTAAGGGAAGACAAGAAGAAGAAGAGGACAAAAAGCCATAAGCAATCAAACTCAATCAGTAGCCAAGGACAATGGTAAGATGAGGGATCTTTGGTAGTGTCAATGAAATCTAGAGGGCAAGTGCTTCAAGCTGCGGTAAAGGACAATGGAGGTTGGCTGTTCCAATCCCAAAAGGAATGGAAAGAAAGGTAATTCTCACACACTAGTTGTTGAAAACACGTTTGGCATCGTACACTTCTCATTCGTGTGGGTAGTTGATACGGAATCCATTGATCATGTTTGCTTCACGACAACTTAGTGGGAGTGAAATCCTCATCACGCTAGGCGATGCTACGAGAGTGGCAGCTGAAGCAGTGGGAGACGTGCACCTGTCTTTTGGAGATAAGAAGTTAATTTTAAGAGATGTTCTTTATGTTCTGTTTTCGGGAAAAACCTTATTTCTATTTCTAAGTTATTTAGTGATGGATATTCATTCGTTTTAATAAAGATGTTTTTTTTTAAATAACGATGTGATTATCTGTCGTGGAACTTTAAGGAACAATCTCTATATTATTAACTATGCACATCACTCACAAAATGCATCATATAACACATCTACTATTTCTTGTAAACGAAATATTCGGTGGACGTGAGAAGACACTTCTTTCGCACCTAAGATTAGGTCATATTAACCCGAAAAAGGATTCAAAGGTTGGTGAAAGATGGTTCTTTGGGGTCTCTCCAAATTGAGCCATTTCCGACTTGCGAATCATGCTTGGAAGGTAAAATGATCAAGAGGGCATTTGGAGCCAAGGGGCTTAGAGCTAAAGAAGTGTTAGAAATTGTTCACGCCGATGTGTGTGGTCCAATGCAAATCAAAGCTAGAGGTGGCTACGAGTATTTTGTTACTTTTATCGATGATTACTCACACTACGAATACATTTTCCTAATGAAGCATAAATCTGAGACCTTTGATAAATTCAAAGAATTTAAGGCTCAAGCGAGAGAATCATAAGGGAAAAAGTATCAAGTTTTACGATCGATCGTGGGAGGCGAATTCCTCAATGATGAATTTCGAACTACCTATCGAAGAAGGGGGGATTGCATCGGGTTGATCGCACCGTACCCCTCAAAAAAATGGGGTTGCAGAACTAAGGAATAAAACGCTTTTAGAAATGGTAAGGTCGGTGATGAGTTATGCGGATTTACCAAAATCGTTCTGGGGTTACGCATTAGAAACAACGGCTTATATTCTGAACCTAGTGCCATCCAAATCGGTACTTAAAACCCCGAGAGAATTGTGGACGGGGCGCAAGCCCGGTTTTAGGACACATCGGGATACAGGGGTGTCTCGCATACGCTAGACAAAGGAAGCCGATAAATTGGATGCGTTCGAAGATAGGATGTTCATAGGGTACCGAAGGAACTAAAGGATGCATGTTCTATGGTCGAGAAGATCAAAAGGTGGTGTCGGTACTCACTTTAGATTTTTGGAAGAAGACTATATGAACAGTCGAAAGCCTAGAAGTGAAATTACCTTAGAAGAACTTAAGGGGCCGACTCCATTGCTAACTGTCCAAAATGACATACCAAACGTCACGCCTACACAATCGGAACCTAAATGCGTAGTGGGAGGGTTATCGACAAACTGAGAGATTCTTGGGGATCGGGAGAGTCTTCGGACTTGATCTCCGCAGAAGAATCAGATCCATGGTCCTACAACGAGGCGATCCAAGACAAAGATGCTCAATCTTGGCAAACAGCAATTGAAGCCGAGATGGGTTCAATGGATCACAACAAGGTGTGGAAGCTAGTCGAATCACTTGATGGAGTAAAACCCATCGGATGCAAGTGGGTATACAAGAGAAAAGGGGGACCGGACGGAATGGTTGAAACCTTAAAAGTAAGACTTGTGGCGAAAGGGTACACTCAGAAAGAAGGGATCGATTATGAGGAAACCTTTTCGCCCGTAGCCATGCTCAAGTCCATCCGCATTCTCTTGTCGATTGCTGCACATCTAGATTTTGAGATCTGGCAAATGGACGTCAAGACATCTTTCCTTAATGGAAATCTTGACGAAGTAATCTATATGCAACAACTCGAAGGCTTCATTGAAAAAGGCCAAGAGCATCTGGTTTGCAAGCTCATGAAGTCCATTTATGGACTGAAGCAAGCATCCCGAACTTGGAATCAGTGTTTTGATCAAGTTATAAAATCCTACGGATTCGATCAAAACGAATTTGAAAGTTGTGTCTATAAAAAGCGTGACTGAACTACATTGGTATTTTTGGTACTATACGTGGACGACATTCTGCTCATCGGAAACGATGTAAAGGTGTTATCAGACGTAAGGGCATGGCTGTCAAAACAGTTCGATATGAAGGACTTAGGGGAAGCCGGTCACATCCTAGGGATCAAGATCACTCAAGATCGCAGGAAAAGAATGATCGGGCTTTCGTAAGCCTCATACATAGATACTATATTGAAGCGCTTCAGCATGCAGGATTCCAAGAAAGGCTTTGTGCCCTACAGACACGGAATCCATCTATCCAAAGAGATGTGTCCCAAAACACAGAAAGAGATAGATGACATCAAGGGCAACCTTTATGCTTCAGCTGTGGGAAGCCTCATGTATGCAATGCTGTGTACGAGACCAGATATCTGCTTTGTCGTAGGCATGGTGGCAAGATATCAAAGTAACCCTGTGAAAGAGCATTCGATTTGCGATAAAGAACATAACAGAAGTGGCACGAAAAGGACACGGGGCCGAATGTTGGTTTACAAGTCGAACAATCCGATCCCCATCGGTTTACGGACGGACCGGATTTCCAATCAGACATAGACTCCAGAAAGTCTACCTCGGGTAGTGTGTTTTGCATGGGGGGAGGAGCCATGACATGGAGAAGCGTACAGCAGAAATGCATCGCTGATTCTACCATGGAAGCCGAGTCGTCGCTTGTGAAGCGGCCCGAAGGAAGCGATTTGGCTCAAGAACTTCTGGTGGACTTGGGCGTGGTCGAATTTGCGGACAAAATCACGGTTCTTTGTGATACAACGCCAGAGCGATTGCAAATTCAAGGAACGAGAGCCCACAAAGCCATCAAATACATTGAAAGAAAATATCATCTCATACGAGAAATCATTAAGAAGAGGAGACATTGAGGTGGCTAAGATTGCATCGAGGAAGACAACCTAGCGAGATCCATTCACAAAGGGCGCCGCTTCGAGCACATTCGAGAGACATGTGGAAGAATGGGTGTCAAGGGCGTTGCTAATCTGCTTTGAGTATAAGTGGGAGAAATATTATTAGGTTAGTGTAGGGTGACATTAGATGTCACATAGAACCACAGACATCTTTGTAGTATACTTAAAAGCGGACTTTGAGTATAAGTGGGTGATTGTTGGGGTTATCTTTGAAAAGTATGCTTTTTACTTTTGTATAACCAAATGAAGTTTCTTATTTATTCTTGAAATAAATTATTTAATCTTTGTTGTATTAAATATGAATGAATGTTATATATGTTTATTGCAAACCCGTTTCAATAAGATAGACATTATTACGTTGTAGTTAATTTGGTGATACCCGATCCTTTGAAGATCAAATTAATGACCCTCGTAATTAAGTACAAATTCACAACCAGAGATGGAAATGAAGCGAACCATCATGAAGCGGTTGAAGTGTGAGACCCAGATTGGCTTTGTCTTGACCAAGGGATCACACTAGCGTATTTAGGTCTTGTTGAATGAGGACCTCTGAGGAGGACAAATTCTTGATCTTGAATATACAAGAATTAGACCTCAGTGGTGCGTTGTTTCTTAATCTCCATCCCTTAAATAGGATCGTGTGAAATTAATAACTATTGCTTTGACTTATGATGGGAAGAGAGTCAATGCGATTCGATACCTTATATCTTGGGCAATATTATTAATTACATGACGATTGCTGACATTTAATACGGAGAATTGCGTGGCAAGTACGTTTTGCTTGATTTGTCCCCTTGGTGGGCTCATATCCTTTATCATGCCAAATCATGCAAGTGGAAATTTATTTCCGGCATGGATAATAATGTTGAGTTGTCTTTACTCCAAGGACAAAGATATTAATTAATATAAAGCTTGTTCAGTGGCTTAATTAATTAATGGACTAAGATAATCTTAAACGCATGAAATAATGGCAGGGAGCCATGTTATATGTGAAATCGTAATATGGGTTAAGATGGATAGTTCAATATTAATTTTATAGTGGAGTAAATTAATATTAATGGACTTGAATAATATTTGGCCCAAATATTAAAGCTTCATAGTCCATTGGAGGTCCAATCTTAATTCTCCTAAAGGCTCCCCAAATAGCCCAAAATAAAGTCCAATTAATGAGAGAGAGAAGAAAATATTCTTGCTATATTTCTAAGTAGTAATTTTGAAAATTATGTAAATAAAAGGAAGAAAAGATTGTCTTGATTTTCTTGTAGATATTTTATGGAAAGAGATAATTATTATCCCATAAATTCAAGAAGTCAAATCTTGACTCCTTATATTTTGTTAATTTCGAAAATATCAAGGTAGAAGAGGGAAGGAGATTTTTATGGAAAATTTAATTAAGGAGAAAAGAATATAGACGATATATTCAAGATTTCTTGGAGACCAAGAAAAGATTTTTTTCCTTATTTTTCTTGACCTAATTTTAGCCCCCCTCACTCCCTATTTATAGGGATGAGCTCTTCATTCCCAAGTGCAATTCCATGTGTTGGAAATATTAGAAATCCACAAAGGTGGTAGCAAAATATTTAATTTCTCTCCCATTAAAATCGTTCAATTTGAAATCTTCCCCCCGGATAGCGTTAAGTGGAATTTGGGGATATATTTGGGAAGACTCTTGGGTTGATTCATCCGTTTGATTCTTCAAGAGGTTAGTAATTAGTAACTCCTAGTTCCGCATGTTTAGGATTTCGTGAATTATGTGTCACGCATGTTGTTTATTATTATGTTGAATTGATTTAGGATTAATTCATGTTTAGTAATTAACATTTTAATTTAAATATGTTGTTGGGATATTTTAGTTTTGATGAATTATGCCAAAACATTATCAACTTGTGTTTTTGAAGCTAATCTCTGGATAACAAGTTGAGGGGGGAACGAAAGAACAAGTTGAGGGAACTCACGAAATCGGAGGAAGATGATCGAGATCAGACGAGGTGCGGAACAAGACCGATCGAGATCGGATGAGTAAGATGAGTTCCGAGTTCTTGATGAGTCATGCAAAATCATCTGAAAAGAAAAAGCTAAGCGGTGATCGAAAAAATCGGATGACCCGGGCATCGGAAAGGAGGTTGCAGATCAAGAGGAGCGGATGAGATCGTCGAGATCGATAAGCTAACTCCGATGTAGATAAACCGATATCTTGACATGATTATATCTTGATCCCGATCATGTGAATTCGATCGGATCAAAGTAGAAGAAATCGATATCGAAAACCATAAATCATGATACCGGACCGGGAGAGAAGTCACCAAGAGAAGTCATCGAAGTCATGTTCATCGAGAATCGTAATCTTTCGCTGGCGATCGATTACTGAAAATCTTAGTGACGAGGGTCAGTTATGCAAGTCAAGAATCAACTCAGTTAGCCCTAAGTGTCAAGATAACCTGACGACAAGGTCCACTGAAGAGAAGTCTGTTGAATCAAGAATCCTGAGACTCAGAAGAACTCGAAGACTAAGAGAAAAACTGAAGACTTCGGATAGACCCTAAAAGAATATAGCCCCGATTAGATTCAAATTTGGCGTGGACCAATGAGAGGAAGACAACAAGCCTGAAAAAGCTGCAAAAGCTACAGAGTAGTATGGATTTGAATGTAACTCTATACAATGGTAACATTCAAATCCACACTATAAATACAAGTTCTTCCTTCATTATTCGTGTGGAAGTGTGTGAAATGCATGAAAACACCATTGAAGTTACAGAGCCAAATCATCTAGCATTTCCACCATAGAACACTGAGCAAGAAATACACGCATATATTCAAGAGTGTTCTACCCTAGATCTAAGCACAAATGTAATATCCTAAGCTTAAAGAGATTTTCCCAACCTTAGCATTGAGGCTAAACAAATGTAAAGGAAAATCTCACCCTAGTTGGAAACCAAACAAACCTTACCCAAATCAGTTTGGTAGGATAAGTTTGTAGGTTGAGTGAGAACTCGGTAAACATCTAGCAATCCCGAAAGGGAGGGTAGACAATCCCGTGAGGGTGATAAGTCCAGTTTGAGTGTGAACTTGGTAAACATTTAGCAATCCCGATAGGGAGGGTAGGTGATCCCGTGAGGGTGATAAGTCCCGTTTGAGTGTGAACTCGGTAAACATCTGTTGGGTGTTGGACTAACAAGGTAAACTAAGTCCAGTTGGTTAAGTCGGTTAAGTTGGTGCCCCTTGTGATAGGGAAGAGTGGATGTAGGAGTTGGACTCCGAACCAATATAAAATCGTGTGTTCTTTACTGCTTTATGTTCTTACTTGCCATATGCATTCGATTATAAGCAAATCACACATCGTTCTTAAAAGTAAAAAAAAAGGAGTAATTGGAATCACTCTGCCCTCACCCCTGTTTTATATGCATTACATGGTATTTTCTGCACTCATGGGTTTTGAAAAATCGGGACCAACAAGTGGTATCAGAGCGGGAGTTCAAAAGATCACTGTTTTTCAATGTGAACATTTGAACTGATACCAACAATTGGTATCAGAGCGGGAGTTCAAAAGTTCACTGTTTTCAATGTGACAACCTGAACTGATCTTTTAAAATAAAAACCCGATCTCTGTATAAATGCATATATTTTAATGTTTTGGCGTCATTATCAAAAATGGGGAAATTGTTGGGATATTTTAGTTTTGATGAATTATGCCAAAACATTATCAACTTGTGTTTTTGAAGCTAATCTACAGATAACAAGTTGAGGGGGAACGAGAGAACAAGTTGAGGGAAAACTCACGAAATCAGACGAAGATGATCGAGATCAGACGAGGCTGCAGATGAGACTGATCGAGATCAGATGAGTAAGATGAGTTCCAGAGTTATCTGATGAGTTGTGCAAAATCATAAGAAAAGAAAAGCTAAGCGGTGACCGATCGGAAGATCGGATGACCGGATGACCAGATCGTAAGAGGAGGTTGCGGATCGGAAGAGGAAGCAGATGAGACCGATCGAGATCGACGCGGATCGAGATCGGATAAGCTAACATGATACGCTAACCTAATATGCTAACCGATGTACTAATCGTGATGCAGATAAACCGATATCTTGACTGATATATCGATGATCGATCATGTGAGTTGATCGGATCAAAGTAGAAGAAATCGATATCGAAAAACCGTAAATATGCATACCGCACGGAGAGAAGTCACACCAAGAGAAGTCATCAAGTCATGTTCCACCGAGAATCGAACAACTGGCCGATGATCGGTTACTTCGAAGTCTTAGGACTGAGGGTCGATTGTTCAAGTCGGAAGAGTTGAACTTCGGTTAGCTTTGAAGTGTCAAGATACTGATCGACGTATAAGGTCATTTGAATCAAGAATCCTCGAGACTCAAAAGAATCTCAAGACTCGGAGAAAACTCAAGACTTCGGATAGATCCTCAAGAATATAGCGTTAGATTCAACCGACGTGGACCAATGAGAGGAAGACAACAAGCTGAAAAAAGTTGTAAAGCTTAGAGTAGTATGGATTTGAATGTAACTCCATCCAACGCAGAACATTCAAATCCACACTATAAATACAAGTTCTCCTTCATTATTCGTGGGTGGAAGTGTGTGAAATGCGTGAAAACACCATTGAAGCTACAGAGCCAAATCATCTAGCATTTCCACCACGTAACACCGAGCAAGAAATACACGTATATTCAAGAGTGTGTTCTACCGTAGATCTAAGCACAAATGTAATATCCTAAGCTTAGAGAGATTTTCCCAACCTTAGCATTGAGGCTAAACAAATGTAAGGGAAAATCTCACCCTAGTTGGAAACCAAACAAACCTTATGAAGGATCAAGCGCTTGCCACTAGACTAAAAGCCCGGACTTATAGTGAGGTGCTACTTTAATTCCTTAACCCATACCTAAAGCGGGCACCACAGGCGACTTATGAACTATGCTATATTTTAATCGAGCTTAACGAGGGTCTTGAGCCTAAATGACCTTAAAGGCAGTGAGGCGCTAGGATTTCTCCCAACAATCCCCCTAAAGTAGCGACTTTGGGGCCAAACATGCCACTATTTGCGTCATGGGGCTCGAACCCGTGACTTGTGCTTCCGATACCAATTGAAGGATCAAGCGCTTGCCACTAGACTAAAAGCTTGGGACTTATAGTGAGGTGCTACTTTAATTCCTTAACCCATACCTAGCAAGAAAGGCACCACAGGTGACGCAACAATGCCTTTAATCTGTCGTAACGAGGGTCTTGAGCCACAAGCCCGACCTTAAAAGGCGGGGAGGCGCTAGGATTTCTCCCAACACCTTACCCAAATTAGTTTGGTAGGATAAGTTTGTAGGTTAAGTGAGAACTCGGTAAACATCTAGCAATCCCGAAAGGGAGGGTAGGCAATCCCGTGAGGGTGATAAGTCTCGTTTGAGTGTGAACTCGGTAAACATCTAGCAATCCCGAAAGGGAGGGTAGGCGATCCCGTGAGGGTGATAAGTCCTGTTTGAGTGTGAACTCGGTAAACATCTGTTGGGTGTTGGACTAACACGGTAAACTAAGTCCAGTTGGTTAAGTCGGTTAAGTTGGTGCCCCTTGTGATAGGGAATAGTGGATGTAGGAGTTGGACTCCGAACCACTATAAAATCGTGTGTTCTTTACTGCTTTATGTTCTTACTTGCCATATGCATTCGACTATAAGCAAAACACACATCGTTCTTAAAAGAAAAAAAAAAGAGTAATTGGAATCACTCTGCCCTCACCCCTGTTTTATATGCATTACATGGTATTTTCCGCGCTATTGGGTTTTTAAATCGGGACCAACATATGTATTTAAATAATCACCTCGAATATATCCGGGCAACCCGATTCTCCCAACAATCAAAACCTCAAGGCTTCATACAATGAGAAAATAGGGACATCTTTCTCATTTTCTTATGGTCAACTTAGCACATGTGGTATGAAACACATGTCACGATGTCTTAACTTCCCAGGATGGAAACATATGTCATTTTATTTATTTTGACATCGTGTAAATCACAGTTCAAGTGTATCATCGACACTTAACTTGGATTTCCTCCTTCTGTTGTCTAGGAATCCATTGATTTAGCTTTGTAACAAGTCAAATAGATTCGTGGTAAAATCTATTGCGATTATCTACAATATAATCTCATCTCTGCACATACCTCGATGTTAGAGGCGATTGCTCATATGAGAGAGCCAATCAACTTGTCGACATACTATTATATGAGCATTTCATATAGTTCACAATACATAAATGTCTAGTAACATTAACAACTACTTCGTTGTATATTTAAATCCATACAAACCCAAAATCTTTAAAATGTCTTACACATCTTCTATAATTAGGTTTGACAACAAATCTGCCAACATCAAGTCAGCAGATATTTATTCAAGAATCACTCTTTCTTCTTTGTAACGTTTTTACGAAGTTAAACTTTTCATGATACTTAGAATCTTTAGAGTAAGCGTTAACTGCCTTGATTACTACGATGAATCATAACAGTTCCCACTGGAGTATTTGATTTCACAATCAATCTTTACAGCTCCCACTGGAGTGTTTACTTTCACAATGAATCGATATAACTCCCACTGGAGTGTTTGATTCAACATTGAGCCGATATAACTCCTACTGGAATGTCATATACAACAATAAATCGTTGCAACTCCCACTAGAGTGTTTAATTCTCAATGAATCATTGCAACCCCTACTAGAGTGTTTAATTCTTAACGAATCGTTAAAGATCTCAATTGAGTGCTTACTAATTTAAAATATTTCATGCAAAATTCTTAACTAAAATATTTATTTGACTACAGATGCACATGCCACAAGTTCAGTTTTGATAGTGGTCAGTGCTATACAAACTTATTTCATGTTATACCACGAGATTGTTGGGATTATACTGGAAAGTATGCTTTTACTTTGTATAATCAGACTGAATTTCGAACTTATTTACTGAAATAAATTGTTTATCACTGATGCTTTAAATATCATCGAATGTTACATATATTTACTGCATAACTGTTCAATAAATAGTATGTGTTACATTGTAGTTAATTTAGTGATACCAAATCACAGAAGATTAAATTAACAGTTCCTTGTAACTAAAAGTACAACATTCACGACCTAGATGGAAATGAACAATCCATCGTGAAAGGTTGACGTGTAAGGCTCAGATTGGTTTGTCTTGACCAAGAGATTACACTAGTGCATGTCTAGTGCACTGAAGAGGACCTACAGGAGGACAAATTCTTCAGAACTGAACTAGGAAGAATTAGACCTCAGTGGTTAGTTATTTCTTAATCTTTGTCCCTTAAATAGGATTGCGTGTGGTTAGTAACTATTGCTTTGACTTATTACGGGTAGAGAATCAAGGAGATTCAATACTTTATATCTTGGACAATATTATTGGTCACATGCGATTGCTAAGATTTAATACGGATGGGTAAATTGAAAAGCACGCTTTGTTCGATTTGCCCCATGGGAGGTTCATAAGTTTTATCATACCAAATCTTGCAAGTGGAACTAGTTTTAGGTATGGATAATAATGTTGAATCGATTTCCTTTACCAAGGATAAAAGATATTAATTAATGGAAAGCTATTTCATTGGCTTGAATTAATTAATGGGCTAGATAATCTTAAACACTTTGGAAATAATAGCAGGAGCAATATTAAGCGTAATATGGGTTAAGATGGATAGTCTGATATTAATTATGTAGTGGGATTAATTAATATTTATGGACTTGAATAATATTGTGGCTCAATATTGATAATTCAAGGTCCATTGGAAGGTCAATCTTAATTCTCTAAAGGCCCCCAAGTAGCCCAACATAAAGTCAATATTTGAAAAAAGGTGTTTAAAAATAAAATAAATTTTGTTGCCTATTTTTCCTCATTTTTTTCAAAAATTATGAATAAAAGGGGAGAAAGATTTTCTTTGAATTTTGTTATGGAATGAAGATATGTATTCTTGGAATACAAGATTATCTCATTAAATTCAAGAAATCTCCCACTTGGTTATTCATATGGGTATTTTCGAAATTTTTGAAATAAAAGGGAAAGAAAGATTTCCTTGATTTTCTTGAAAAGATATTATGGAAGATATGTATTTCTTGAAATACAAGTATATCTCATAAATTTAAGAAGATCCAAATCTTGGTTTCTTGTTCCTATTATTTTCAAAAATTCCCATAACAAGAGGAGTTGGGATTTTTATGGAATATTTTAATTATGGAGAAAATAATATATGAGATATATTCAAGATTTCTTGGAGATCAAGAAAAGATTTTTTCCCCTATTCCATGCCAAAAAATCGTCCAACACCCCTCTATAAATAGGGGATGAATGTTTCATTCCCAAGTACAATTCCATGTGCTGGAAAAATTAGTAAATCCACAAAAGTGGTGCAACAAATTTTATTTTCTCTTTTGTTAATTGTTCGCGAGCTTCCTTCCACCGGATTGTCGAGCAAGGACTAGGGAATACTTGGGAAGGTCTTTTGGTGTATTTTCATCGACGAGACCATTGTCATTCCAAGAGATAAGTTCACGTAAACTCGTAGTAATTCCGCGTCGTAGGATTTACGTGTTGTTTATATCATGATTTGTTGTTGAATTATTATTTGAATTAATTTAGGATTAATTCATGCTTTAATAATAATTAGAATTAAATTTGTATTTAAATATTCATCCGAATAGATCCAAGGCAATCAATTCCCCAACAAACGGTATCGAGCCTCGGTTTGAGACTCTGAATTTTAAATTGTAATTTAATTAGTTATCATTAAATTTGAAATTTGATAGTAGAATTGCTAGATCTTTTTGAAGGTATCAATTGTCATGGAATTTAATGTGTTTATTTATGCATGCATATAAATTGTGGTTTTTTTTTAATTGATTAGTTCGAATTCATTTTTGCCTCGTGAGAAAATTCACGAGTAGATTAGAATTTGTTTGATTTGATCAATGTAATAGACTAGTCTAGATCTAAGTTTACTTATTTTTTGTAAATAAATTATAACAGGATCTAAAGCGAATGAGCGAAGAATTAAAAGATGGGATCCGGGCAAAGGCGTGGCGGCGTCGTCATGTGAAAATATAAGGAGGCCGGCCTTGTGGGATGACGTGGGCCTTCGCCCGAGGCGTGGGCAGGCGAGCCCGGAGAGGCGGCGGGTCGTCCCGGGCCAGGCGGCGTGGGGCGCGCCTGGCGATCTTCATGGTGTGATGACCCGAGCCGCCGTGACGTCTTTAGTCCCGGCGGCAAAGGACGATGGCGAGGATCACCGACGTCTTTCTTAGAAGACTGTGAAGCGGCACTGCCGAGGTGCCTTGGTGATGTCCTTATTGTAGCGTGGACTCCGGTCGGCGTAGGGGTGTGCTTGGCGGGCGCTCCGGAGCACCAGCGCTGACCGATGGCACAGCAAAGGCATTTTTTTAAGCGGTCAGGTGGGGCTTTTAGGGCGAGCGATGAAGCTATGAAGGCGATTTCTCAAGATCAAGACATGACAAAAATTAACCATGATGATTGGATAAATGTGCCCAATATGTTTTAATTTTTTATCTTGATGTTTTTATGCATTGTTTATCTTATTTAAATTGTGTTTAAATTTGCGATGCATGAGAAAATGTTTTGAAAAATCTCACTTTCGAAAATTAGTAAGTATGTTTAAACAATTAATTGACAATTTTATTCCGGATAATAAAATTGAATTAATTTTGACCTCCATGATTTATTTATTTGTGAATTATTTTGGAGAAATTTCCCCGGGGCCGGTCAAAAGATAGTTTTCACATGAATAAATTCCAAATGGATGGTTGTGGATTATTACTAGTGGCGACGATGACCCTCCCCACGAGGCTCGATCAAAGCAAAATAATAATTCTGTATTTAATCATGGTTATTACTTAGGTATAAAACTGATATGCATATACTTTCCCCAAGTCCCTGTCAATTTTATATTGGTCAAGTGGGAGCCAACTATTAATCTGGATATTAAAGGTTTATGCTTTGTTCTTGTTTGTAACTTTGCTTGAATGTGTTTAAATAATGACTCATTGCGTGGCTTATTTAAATTTTTTTTTGAGATGTTGGTTGATGCATGTTCATATTTTTTGGAGATTTTAATATGAAACATGTGATCGAATTTTGTGATATATTTGTGCTTATGCATATTATTATATATTTTAGTTCATCATGTTGCAACCTTTTAATCCACTATTCAATATACTTAAAGACAATTTGCTTACTAGTGAAAACTTTGTTGATTGGAGTAAATAAACTTACTATTGTCCTCACTACACAAAGCCATAAGCGGGTTCTCACTACACCTAAACCGAAAAAAATAATGATCGAGTCAACTAAATCGGTTAAGAAAGAGTATCTTTGTTGGGGAGCATTCAGCGAAATGGCAAAGTGTACCATCTTGGCTTCAATGTCGGATGTGTTGCAACACCAACACCGTAAGCGTTGAGACGGCTGCAGACATCATGACTAGTCTTAAAGCAATGTTTCAACGCTCGAGAACCATGTGGCTCATCGGATCACCATCGAGGGACTTGCTCTCTATGAAAATGGTGGAGGAACGCGCGTAGTGTTAACGCGTTCTCGGATGATGGCTCACCTTAACAAACTTGAGGTACTTGGCGCGAATCGACATCGAGACCGTCGATTTTCGTGCTCCATTCTCTCGAAAAGTTTTGAAGCGATTCGGTGAACTATCGGATGAATAATCGAAGTTCTCGATGCCCGATCTATTACAAGCTTTGGTCTCGGAGGCGATATTAGGGGAAAAAAAAGAGCGAAGCATTGGTGGAATGGACCTTCTTCTTCTTCTAGGCCAAGGGGTGGTAAGAACAAGAAAAATGACAAAAGCCACAAGCAAGTGAACTCAAGTGTTGCAAAAGGCAAAGAAAAGGTGAAGGGAGGTGGAGGGTGAGCAAGCCCGACTAAGGGAGGTGCTTCAAGTGCGGTGAAAAAGAGGACATTGGAGGTCGACTGTTCCAATCCCAAAAGGAATGGAAAGAAAGGTAATTCTCACGAACTAGTTGTTGAAACTTGCTTAGCGGCGTATGCCTCTCATTTATGGGTGGTGGATCACGGGATCCTTTGATCATGTTTGTTTTCACTTTCTGGGGGTTCAAGCGGACCCGGCAACTTAGTGGGAGTGAGATCCTCATCACCTTTGGGCGATCTTCTGAGTGGCGGTGAAGCGATGGGAGAAGTGCACTGTCTTTTGAAGGCGAGTTTTAATTTTAAGAGATGTACTTTACGTTAAGAATTTTAGAAAGAATTTAATTTTGGTTTCTAAACTTTACCTTGATGGATATTCGGTTACTTTTGATAAAGTTGTTACCATTTCTCTTTATGATAAATTTATCTATCATGGAACATTGTCAAGTAATCTCTATACAATTAACTGTGCACACCACTCACAAAATGCATCCTATAACACATCAATTGTTTCCAATAAAATAAAACGTTCATCAGACGTGAACGAAACACTTCTATGGCATCTAAGATTGGGACATATTAATCCAAAGAGGATCCAAAGATTGGTGAAAAGGCGGTTCACTAGATTTTCTCCAAGTTGAACAAATTCCAACTGCGAATCATGTTTGGAGGGTAAAATGACCAAGAGGGCATTGGAGCGAGGGAATAGAGCCAAAGAAGTGTTAGAAATCGTTCACCACAGGGCGTATGTGGTCAATGTCAACCAAAGCAAGAGGAGGTTACAGTATTTCGTCACTTTTATTGATGACTACTCGAGGAATGCGGTTATATTTTCCTTATGAAGCATAAATCGAGACCTTTGAGAAATTCAAAGAATTTAAGGCTCAAGCAGAGAATCATAGGAAAAAAGCGTATCAAGTCTCTACGATCCGATCGTGAGGCTGATACCTCGGCGATGAGTTTTTGAACTACTTATCGGATGAAGGGATTGCATCGACTTACGCACGGAACCCCTCAACAAAAGCGGGGTTGCGAGCGAAGAAACATAACTCTTTTAGAAATGGTTAGATCAATGATGTGTTATCACGGATCTTCCCAAGTCATTACAGGGTCATGCCTTGGAAGCGGCTTACATTCGAACTTGGTGCCATCCAAATCGGTTCCCAAAACTCCCAAAGAATTGTGGGCCGGCGCCCAAGCCCGGTTTAAACACATGGGAATTTGGGGGTGTCCGCCTCGTGTTGGACAAGGAAGAGAAAGTGGATCCTCGATCGAGAATTAAAATTTGTTTATAGGATACCTCGAGGGAACAAAAAGGGTGTATGTTCTATGGTCCCAAAGATCAAAAGGTGGTAATAAGCACCCACTTAGATTTTTGGAGAAAGATTATGAGCGAAAGAAGACCCAGTGAGATACCAAAGCGACACTTTTCCAATCGGAACCTCATCGTAGTGGGAGGGTTGTAAAGACGGCCCGAGAGATTCATGGGGATAGGAGAGTCATCGGACTTGATTCGGACAAGGCGAATCGGCGCATGGACATATGATGAGGCAATCAAGAAACGGGGATGCGGTTTCTTGGCAAAAGGCGATGAAAGAAATGTGTTCTATGGATCATAACGAGTGTGGGAGCTAGTCGAACCACTTAATGAGGTCAAACCCATTGGTTGCAAGTGGGTATACAAGAGAAAGAGGGACGGGGCCGGGAAGGTGGAAACCTTCAAGGCAAGAACTTATGGCGAAAGGTTATACTCGGGAAAAGAAGGAATCGTATGAGGAAACCTTTTCACAGTAGCAATGCTCAAGTCCATCCGGATTCTCTTGTCGATAATAAAAAGCATCTCGATTTTGAAATCGGCAAATGGATGTCAAGATAAATTTCCTTAACGGAAGTCTTGATGAAGGAATCTATATGCAACAACCCCAAGGCTTCATTGAAAGGGCAAGAACACCTAGTTTGTAAGCTCATGAAGTCCATTTACGGACTCAACGGGCATCCATAGCTTGGAACCAATGTTTTGATCATGTTATAAAGTCTTATGGGTTTGATCAAAATGAGTTCGAAAGTTGTGTGTACAAAAGCGTGTCAGCGCATTGGTATTCTTAGTACTATCGTGAAGCGACATATACGCTCGCCGGGAACGATGTAAAGGTGTTATCGGACTTAAGGGCATGACTTTCAAAATAGTTTGATATGAAGGACTTAGGGGAAGCGGGGCACATCCTTGGGATCAAGATCACTTTCGAGATCGCAAGAAAATGATGATAGGCTTATCGCAGAAGCTTCATACATAGACAACATCTTGAAGCGATTCAAACATGCGAGGATTCAAAAGGCTTACGTACCTTTCGGGCATGGAATCCATCTATCAAGGAAATGTGCCCTAAGACACAAAAGGAGATAGATGACATGAAAGACATTCCTTATGCTTACCGCCGGAAGCCTTATGTATGCAATCTTTGTGCACAAGACCGGATATCTGCTTTCTTAGATTGGCATGGTGGCAAGATATCAAAGTAACTTAGGGGAAGGAACATTGAATGGCGATTAAAAACATTAAAGTATCACGAAAAAGAACTCGAGATAGAATGTTGGTTTATCGATCGAGATAGTCTAATCCCATCGGCTACGAACTCGGATTTTCAATCGGACTTAGATTCGAAAATCTACCTCCGGTAGTGTGTTTTGCATGGGAGGAAGCGTTAAGCGAAATACATCATGATTCTACCATGGAAGCGAATATGTGGCTCTTTGCGGCGATGAAAAAAAGCGGTTTGGCTCAAGAACTTCCTAGTGGACTTGGATGTAGTTCAATTTGCCCGAACAATCAACATTTATTGTGACAATGTCGAGGGGCGATTTGCAAATTCAAAGGGAACCAAGAGCCCACAAGGCCAACAAACACATTGAAAGGAAATACCATCTTATCGAGAAATCGTTAAGAGAGGAGATATAAATTGGCAAAGATCGGCGTCGGGAAGACAACCTGGCGATCCATTCACAAAAGTGCGCCTCGAGAATACATTCGAGAGACATGTGGAAGGAATGGGTGTCAAGGCGGTTGCCAATCTGCTTTGAGTATAAGTGGGAGACATTATTAGGTTCGTGTAGGTGACATTGGTTATCACGTCTACCACGAGACATCTTTGTAGTATACTTAAAAGCAGACTTTGAGTATAAGTGGGAGATTGTTGAGATTATACTGGAAATATGCTTTTACTTTGTATAATCAGACTGAATTTCGAACTTATTTACTGAAATAAATTGTTTATCACTGATGCTTTAAATATCATCGAATGCTACATATATTTACTGCATAACTGTTCAATAAATAGTACGTGTTACATTGTAGTTAATTTAGTGATACCAGATCACAGAAGATTAAATTAACAGTTCCTTGTAACTAAAAGTACAACATTCACGACCTAGATGAAATGAACAATCCATCGTGAAAGGTTGAAGTGTAAGGCTCAGATTGGTTTGTCTTGACCAAGAGATTATACTAGTGCATGTCTAGTGCACTGAAGAGGACCTACAGGAGGACAAATTCTTCAGAACTGAACTAGGAAAAATTAGACCTCAGTGGTTAGTTATTTCTTAATCTTTGTCCCTTAAATAGGATTGCGTGTGGTTAGTAACTATTGATTTGACTTATTACGGGTAGAGAATCAAGGAGATTCAATACTTTATATCTTGGGCAATATTATTGGTCACATGCGATTGCTAAGATTTATCTGAGGAGAATCGTGTGCAAAATCACGCTTGTTCGATTTGCCCCTTGGGAGGTTCATAAGTTTTATCATACCAAATCTTGCAAGTGGAACTAGTTTTAGGTATGGATAATAATGTTGAACCATTCCTTTTACCAAGGATAAAAAATATTAATTAATGGAAAGCTATTTTGGTGGCTTGAATTAATTAATGGGCTAGATAATCTTAAACACGGGAAATAATAAGCAAGGGAGCCATATTAAGCGTAATATGGGTTAAGATGGATAGTCTGATATTAATTATGTAGTGGGATTAATTAATATTTATGGGCTTGAATAATATTGTGGCTCAATATTGATAATTCAAGGTCCATTGGAAGTCAATCTTAATTCTCTAAAGGCCCCCAAGTAGCCCAACATAAAGTCCAATAAGCGAAAAAAGGTGTTTAAAAATAAAATAAATTTTGTTGCCTATTTTTCCTCATTTTTTGAAAATTATGAATAAAAGGGAAAAATATTTTCTTTGAATTTTGTTATGGAATGAAGATATGTATTCTTGGAATACAAGATTATCTCATTAAATTCAAAGAAATCTCCCACTTGGTTATTCATATGGGTATTTTGAAATTTTTTGAAATAAAAGGGAAAGAAAGATTTCCTTGATTTTCTTGAAAAGATATTATGGAAGATATGTATTTCTTGAAATACAAGTATATCTCATAAATTTAAGAAGATCAAATCTTGGTTTCTTGTTTCTATTATTTTGAAAATTCCCATAACAAAGAAGAGTTAGGATTTTTATGGAATATTTTAATTATGGAGAAAATAATATATGAGATATATTCAAGATTTCTTGGAGATCAAGAAAAGATTTTTCCCCTATTCCATGCCAAAAATCGTCCAACACCCTCTATAAATAGGGGATGAATGTTTCATTCCCAAAGTACAATTCCATGTCTTTGGAAAAATTAGTAAATCAACAAAGGTGGTGCAACAAATTTTATTTTCCCTTTTCTTAATTGTTCATGAGCTTCATTCCACGGATTGTCGAACAAGGACTAGGAATACTTAGGAAGGTCTTTTGGTGTGTTTTCATCGGCGAGACCATTGTCATTCAAGAGATAAGTTCACGTAAACTTCGTAGTAATTCGCATCTCGTAGGATTTCGTGAACTGTTTATATCATGATTTGTTGTTGAATTATTATTTGAATTAATTTAGGATTAATTCATGCTAGTAATAATTGTTAGAATTAAATTTGTATTTAAATATTCATCCCGAATAGATCCGGGCAATCAATTCCCCAACAGAGATTGCTTCAATGTTTAAGCAAGAAGGTATAACTATAATTTGACTTACGTGTATCTAAATTATAATTCCAGTTAATGTCTGTATACTCTATAAGTTTAGATTATCTCATTGAGATAATAATTTGCAGTATCCTTCAAATATCTCAAAAATCCCAAACACTATCTTTTAGTGTCTCTTTTCGGATAAACTGATATCTGCTAATCAAACCAACAACTTAACAAATGTCTGGATGTGCGCACAACTTAGCATATATCAGACATCCAATTGAATTTGCTTATGGTACATTTGGCATTTCATCTTTCAGTCTTTGGACATTTATCATAGTTCAGTGACTCGTCTTTTTATAACATGAGAATCAACATGCTTTTATACATTCATTTGAACCGTTTAAGAAGTCTTACTACATGAGTCTGCTAAGACTATCCAAGTAACTTCTTTGAACGATTTTTATGAAGCTTTCACCAAATGATTCTCATTATGTCTTTTCAACTGACAGTATATCGAAATATAATCATAAAATTACAGAACTATAGTTGGACCGTTAAACATAAACATAGTGGTCTTTGTCTAACAAAGTTAATATGAGACAATCATATTATGAGATCTCAAGTACCACTGTTTTGAGGATTTGTTTAAGTTTGTAATTCGACGTCTTCAATTTACCAACATTATCCTCTTCTTTGAATTCTCCATTGAGAAAAACAGTAACGTCCATTTTTGATGTAATTTGAAACCTGTACTTGTTACTATAGCGAAAAAATGAACGAATCGAGGTAAATCTCACAACATATGAAGAAATTTAAATACTAAGTGAGTATTTTTAAGATGTGTCCCGTTAAAAGATCTACAAGTTTCAAAAACTTGATTTGACCTTATTAATTTTATATTATCTTTCATTGCTTTCTTTCGTTAATCTCTTGCATAACGAGATAGAACCTCTCGATCGTCTGTAGGTTCATCCTCATTCACTAAAGATTGATCTAATTTCTGAAAAAAAATAAAGAAGGTATGTCCCTCAATATCATGATATCTCTCAGACACATGTTTCCTAGATTATTTTTCAGGAATGAGTCTTTGTGATATAAATTGTGATATAAATAATTACTCTCATCAAGATCCATCTAATCTTAATGGGTAAACTTTTATAAATTATCACAACATTAAGTAAATCACTCTCACTTGGATCTTATAGAGAGTGATTATTTCAATCTGAAAATGATATAGTATTTCGAATACCTCCCCTACTAGGAAATCTTTTTCAGAAAAATTGACATTATACGATTTTTTTGTTAGTGTTAGTGTCCTACAGACAATCCTTTGTAAGGACATAATACTCAGATAATATTCAGTATTGGTTTAATATTATTATTTGTTTAATATTAAATGTATGGCGTTGCACTAATTAGAATATTATGTTTGATTGTTTGCATCTATTTATGTCTGTGTTCCCTTGAGTCACTGCTGTCATTGAGTGTGTGAGAACTCAGATGACTTAAGCATGATTCTCAAATAGCCCCGATCGAGGATCATCAAGAATGGGATATTAATGATGCAATGGAGATTGGTGTGCGAACTGCATTATACTCTTAGAGAGTGTAGCAAGATCTCACTTGCTACGAGATACTAGGTATCTCATGATGGATGCACAAATACCTTAGAGGGTATTGGTATACCCATCCGAGAAACCGTTTGATGTAGTTCCACTATATGTGTCTACGGGTGTCTCGGTTAGTGGGAGCGATGCGATACTCCTTTGACTTGAGGTCAATACGCACGACATGTGTGGAGTGATGAACTTTGACCATGACCGACGCTTGCACCCTTCATTGGGTAGATATGGCTTGGATTGGATTCATCACGAAGTACATGTGCGTGGTAGTTGAGCCAAGAAAATGATTCATTCCTCAAAGTAGATTTAGAGAAAATACTCACCTTCTCATCATAATTGGATCAAAGTCATTGGTCAATGCACGTCAACTTGGACTTTGTGGCCAAGTGTGACATAAGTAATCAATTAGTGATTGTAGATAAAGTGATTAAGTTATTTGAATAGACACTTCATCATGTTCAAGACTAATCGAGTATTCGTGAATGAAAGGAGGAAATCGTAATAACCCACGTTTCAGTTACAAGTAGTTGCATGTTTCTCGCAACGTACCTCATATATTGAGAATGTCTGATTTATTGACTAGGGTTCAATTAAGACCATTAGTTTTACTAATCGTTCGATATATGAGGGTATATGGGTCACACAACAAGTAATTCCCTTTGACGGATTATAGTTTGTTGATTAAGTATTAAATTGGATTTAATATTTAATTTATGGAGAAGTAATTAATAATAGATTAATTTGGAATTAATTATTATTAATGTTTAATTAAATTTGATTTAATTAAACAAGAATTCCCAATAATAATATTTGGAACATTATTGTAGGATTTAATATATATGGAAATAAATCGTAGATATTTGTCATATATGGAATTTCAATCCGTAGAGATTTATATTTAGGGAATTAAATTAAAGAAGTTTAATTTAATTAATTAAAAGGGATTTTAATTTCCCAACAGGCTAGCTTAGGTTTTAAGTTGGGTCTCCCTATATATATTAGCTCTTGGGATTTCACAAACAATTTTTTTACATTTCACAATTTCTCCATAAAATTAAAAGTTGGATTTTCCTAGATGATTCGACTCGAGATTCAACACTGGCAAATCCGTGCAGATATGTTGAAGGGGATTACGTGGATACCATAGTAGAGGAATCTGCTCTACAGCTACTGTAAGTTTACTCGTTATGATTATTGTAATCGTTGTATGCAATTATGTGTTCATTGTTGGTGAACTGTCTTTCCGATGTGCATGTTTTACGTGATTACGTGCCTATAAATTCCAACAGTGGTATCAGAGCTCCAGTCTCTTGTTTAATTGAATTAAAATCTGATTTTTTTTAGTTAAAAGGATTTTTTTTAAATCAGTAGGGGCACGATATTAGAAACCGCACCCCCTTTTGTGATTTATTTGTTCCGCTCGATTTGTTCATCCCCACCGATTCCTAGGGTTTCCCCTCCCATAGGGTTTCGCCGCCGCCACCTGCGATTCAGACTGCTGTCGACCGACGGCGTTATGCCGCGTCATTGAAGGCCGGTGCTAGGCACCATACCTCTCTCGCCAGATAGCCCGCATTCAGGTCGCCGGTCCATACGTTGTCTCGTAGCGAACTGTCTTGGAGACGTTCTCCTCCGCCTCGATTCATGGTGGTTCGCCGCCGATTCTCTCTGATTTTGACTCTCGTCACTTGATATCACTCGGGGCTTGGCCGGTGTACTCGTCTCGATGCAATTCCGTGGCATCATCCGGATTCGGGGAAGAGTCGATGGCGACAGCGCCCGAGCTCGATCGTCCTCTTTCGTCAGCGATCTGGTTTTGAACTGATTTGGCTCAAGGGGTGAACTCCGCGTGCCCCCTTCCACCCCGCCCGTTGTCGATGATGAGCCACCCGCCAGCTAGGTGTGGCGTCGATTATTTCGCGTAAAACTTCGAAGGTCTTATTCCACCGCGTCGTCGATGACCGATTTCATCGAACCTGTTCCTTTTCTTTGAACAATGAATCTGGACTTTTTTTATTTTGATTCCTGTTTCGAGAATAATGGGTTGATTAATTTGATTAATTATTATGAAATTGAATTCTGTAATTTTGGATGAATTGGGTGTTTGGGAATTTTCGGATTGGATTCGATTTGGGAGGGTGATGATGTAGGAGGGCTGTTTTGCAAATTTGATTTGAGACAGGCCCTCCCGTGCAAATTTTGGAAATTGCACCTGAGCCCCCGAAAACAAATAAGATTAAAACTTAATTTTAGAACTTTAATTTGATTTAATTCTGAAATTAAAATTGGTTGGACCAAAAATGATTAATTGGATTAATCAATTTTTTAATAATTTTAAAATTGAATTAAAATTCTTTTTAAAAGGATTTATTAAAATCCACTATTAACTTGTTTGCTCGTTTAAATTAGTTAACGTTTTAAGTCTGCATCATAACTGTTTGGGTAGGCGGCGCCCGATAATTGTCGAACCGTGATAATGCTTGGGTAGACGGCGCCCAAATATTTGTGAGTCCGTGTATATCATGTTTGGGTAGGCGGTGCCCGTAATTGCTCAAATATGACTTAGACTTCATGGATCTCGATTAAGCAATTAATACCCCGCTTTAAAAACGTTCCTCACCAAAATATGGTTTTCTCATTAATTTGATAAGATGTCTTCCATCAAAATTAAAAGTAAACCGGAGATTTCGTTCCAATGAGTACTTAAAGACCCTCGTCTTTTGTTCGGATCTACATCTAACGGGACTTTTATAGGGACATGAAATGTCGCCGCTTGATGGTTGTAAACCAACTTAACTTTGTTTCGCTAGCCCTTGCGGGGAACAAAGGGTAAGTGACATCAGTCGAATTAGGCTCGACAAACTAGGAGTTGCAGCTTTTCCAATTGGTTTGGAGACCTACCAGTTATGCTGTCATAATGATCAACCCTCGCTGGGATTATAATGGTAGTAATGTGGATCCTAGTCCATTATGATTTATATTAGATATAAATTCGTACTTTTCCGATGAGGTCGTTAAGTATGTGAAAATAATGGAGACAAAATAAACTAAAAGACCATATTTATTTTGATTGTTGAATATTGATCATATGAATTATGTGTTTTAATTCCCACGTTATTTTATTTCTCTAGGATTGTTGAAATGAATAACTTGTCATTGGGAAGCATTTTGGAAAGCGAACAAGTTGGTTGGGCGAACTTTCATTGTTGGCACGAAAGCGTTCATTTGGTGCTTTCGAGCAAGAAGGTTAGTACATATTGGACCATGATCCTGCTACCCACGAAATTTGGTCTTGAATAAATTTGAAGCGTTTGGCCCAAAAAATCATCGAGGATGCTTCCGGGCTCGATGTGTTATCTTCTTTCGGGATGACTCATTTGCAAAAGCGACATGAGAAGATGCTTCCCTTGAGATGATTAAGCATCTGAAGGATCTTTTGATTTCGAATCTCGTTACGAGATTTATGAAGTGATGAGAGATCATTTTAGATCTTGGGTTGTCAGGGAGGAAGGTTTCTCCTAAATGTATTGAAGATGATAAATTTAATCGAGAAACTTGGTCTTACGGGCATTGAGCTCAAGACCAGCGTTGTTGTTTATGCCATTCTTCAGTCGCTTCCCGATTCATATTCGAGTTTCATAGTAAACTTTAATATGAATAAGATGGAATCGACTATGCCCGAGCTGCATAACATGCTTAAGACTTTTGAGTCTTCCACTGCTAAAGAGAAGCCCGTACTCATGGTGAGTGCCTCTCTTTATACGGTCCAAAGAAAAAAGAAAAGCGAAGAGGAAAGGCAAAAGCAAAAGGCTCAAGCCTAGCTTCCTTAAGCCCAAAGGTGGAATTCAAAAAAGGATAGGGTGGACAAGGATGTATGCCTCCTTTGTAGCGAGAATGGGCATTGGAAGAAGAATTTGCAAGGTTCTAGCAATTTGAAAAAAGAAGACACAAGGTGTCTCAGCCACTGGAACATGTATGTTTGTTATTGAGATAAACATGTTCACAAATGATACTAACTTCTGGGTATTGGATATCGATTGTGGCTCACACATTTGTACAAATGTGCAGGGTCTCAAGCATAGCAGGGCAGTTAGGCCGGGTGAAGTCGCTTTACACGTTGGGAATGGTGCAAGAGTTGCTGCAGAACATGTTGGCGTTTACGTTTTAGATTTACCCTCTGGTTTTAGACTTGAACTGAATAATTGTTATTTTGTTCCCTCTATTACCCGCAACATTATTTCTATCCGATGTTGGATATTGAAGGTTTTACCTTCCATTTTGCAAATAATAATTGTTATTTTTTGCTTAATGATGATGTGTATGGAAATGCTCCTTTATCTAATGGTTTATATTTGTGCACTGTGGACATAACATTCTTAATATACAAAACAAACGACTCAAACTTAGTAATCATGAAAACCCGACTTACTTGTGGCATTGAAGGCTTGGTCATGCAAATGAGAATAGGATAACAAGGTTAAGAAAGTTAGACTACTTAACCCCATTCGACTTTGAGTCTTATGGAAATTGCGAATCCCGTCTCAAGGGCAAGATGGCCAACAAACCCTTTTTTGGGAAAGGAGTTCGTGCCAAAGAAGTTATAGAGTTGATCCACAGTGATGTCTGTGGACCATTGCCCACTCTAGCTAGGGGTCAGTTCGGATATGCACTCCAAACCTCAATCTACATTCTGAATATGATTCCATCCCAATCAGTTGAGCATACGCCATACGAGTTATGGCATAGCAAGAAGCCAAATTTATCTCACATTAGAACATGGGGTTGCCCCGCATTTGTGAAGAAAATGTTCACCGATAAGTTGGAAGCAAAAGGTGAAAAGGGTTATTTTGTTGGGTATCCTAAGGAAACTAGAGGATATTATTTCTATCTACCTCAGAAACAGACAGTGATTATTTCTAGGCAGGCTAAATTCCTTGAAGAAGACTACGTCTTCAAGGAACAAAGCCGTAAGATGATAGAACTTGAAGAAATTCAAGAACCACAACTTAACAAGGAGACTGATGTCTTGTCAAAGCAACATGACAAAGAATCAGTGGGAGCATTCAACAGCTCACATGGTGGAAGTTTATCACTAAGTGATCCTCTTTAGGCCAGTGGGAGCGTAATTGGAGTTGCATTGCCCGAGCAACGAACTCCAAGTAGGATGAATGAGAACAGCATAGTTTAAACTCCCATCCAAGAGGCATCCGGAAGTGCTCAAGGAGCATCCGGAAGTGTCGCTCTTGAGGTCTCTCCGTTCGACGATGAAATCGCTGCACCACAAAATTTTCACGATCAGAATGTGCAGCCTGAACAACCACAACTCTGTAAGTCCACTAGAGTTTGTAATCCACCCATGAGATATTATGGTTTCCTCGTAGAGGAGCATGATGACGTGGAGATCCTAGATAAGGACGAACCTAGAACTTACACTGAGGCAACATTGGATGTTGACTCAAAGAAGTGGCATGAAACCATGAAATCTTAGATGGACTCGATGTACGTCATCAAGTTTGGGACTTGGTTGAATTGCCGAAAGAGGTTAGACCCATAGGTTGCAAATGGGTCTTCAAGCGGAAGACCGATGTAAATGGCAAAGTACAAACCTACAAGGCAAGGTTGGTGGCGAAAGGTTACAGTCAACGCGAAGGCATTGACTATGACGAAACATTCTCACCAGTTGCTAAGATCAAGTCCATTCGAATTTTACTTGCGATAGTAGCACATCTAGATTATGAGATTTGGCAAATGGATGTCAAAACAATTTTTCTCAATGGAAACATTGATAAGGATGTGTTCATGACTCAACCTGAAGGTTTTATATCAAAGCTAAAATCTAATCTCGTGTGCAAACTTAAACGATCCATTTATGGATTGAAGCAAGCTTCTAGGAGTTGGAATATCCGATTTGATGAAGCTGTCAAATCATTTGACTTCGTCAGACCGTGCGTCTATCGGAAACGCTGTGGGAAGAATATTGTATTTATAGTTGTGTATGTCGATGACATACTCATTACGGGAAACAATATCCCACTCATGCAGTCCGTGAAAGAATGGCAGTCAAGGACTTTCATGATGAAGGACCTTGGAGAAGCCTACTACATCTTAGGGATCAAGATCCATAGGGATAGATCCAAGAAGATGTTGGGGCTGTCACAGTCCACCTACGTAGACAAAGTGTTGAAGCAATTTGTACTGACATGACATGGGATAAAACTATCTAAGAAGGATTGTCATTCTAACAAAGCTGATATCCAGCGCATGAAGGATATACCATATGCATCTGTAATTGGATCCATCATGTACGCCATGACTTGCACTAGGCCAGATGTGGCCTTCGCTGTCAGCACTACTGGTAGATACCAACAGAATCCGGGTGAACCTCGCTGGATTGTTGTCAAGAACATTCTTAAGTACCTCAGACGTACTAAAGATTGCTTTCTGGTCTACGAAGGTCAGTCAGAGCTAGTCGCAATCGGCTACATTGACGCAAGTTTCCAATCTGATTGTGATGATTACAAGTCACAGCCGGGATATGTATTCGTTCTCAATGGTGGGGCGGTTAGTTGGAATAGTTCCAAGTAAGATACTACCGTTGATTCAACAACCGAAGCTGAGTACATTGCTGTTACGGAAGCTGCCAAAGAAGTTTTTTGGATAAAGCAGTTCTTAAATGAACTAGGGGTAGTTCCGAGTGCCAACAGTCCAATAAAGTTATATTGTGACAACACTGGTGTTGTTACGCAAGCTAAGCAACCGAGATCCAATAACAGAAACAAGCATGTACCGAGGCGTTATCACTTGATTAGAGAGATAATCGCTAGAGGAGAGATAGAATTAGAACGTGTCCCCACGGAGGATAATCTGGCTGATCCTTTCACCAAGGCTTTGAGCGTTCATGTACACACTAGACATTTTGATGGTCTAGTGGTTAGGCATGTAGGTGATTGGCTCTATTTCAAGTGGGAGATTGTTAGTGTTAGTGTCCTAGAGACAATCCTTTGTAAGGACATAATACTCAGATAATATTTAGTATTGGTTTAATATTATTATTTGTTTAATATTAAATGTATGGCGTTGCACTAATTAGAATATTATGTTTGATTGTTTGCATCTATTCTTGTTTGTGTTCCCTTGAGTCACTGTTGTCATTGAGTGTGTGATAACTCAGATGACTTAAGCATGATTCTCAAATAGCCCCGATCGAGGATCATCAAGAATGGGATATTAATGATGCAATGGAGATTGGTGTGCGATCTGCATCATACTCTTAGAGAGTGTAGCAAGATCTCACTTGCTACGAGATACTAGGTATCTCATGATGGATGCACAAATACCTTAGAGGGTATTGACATACCCATCCGAGAAACCGTTTGATGTAGTTCCACTATATGTGTCTACGGGTGTCTCGGTTAGTGGGAGCGATGCGATACTCCTTTGACTTGAGGTCAATACGCACGACATGTGTGGAGTGATGAACTTTGACCATGACCGACGCTTGCACCCTTCCATGGGTAGATATGACTCTGATTGGGTTCATCACGAAGTACATGTGCGTGGTAGTTGAGCCAAGAAAAGGATTCATTCCTCAAAGTAGATTTAGAGAGAATACTCACATTCTCATCATGATTGGATAAAAGTCATTGGTCAAGTGTGACATAAGTAATCAATTAGTGATTGTAGATAAAGTGATTAAGTTATTTGAATAGACACTTCATCATGTTCAAGACTAATCGAGTATTCGTGAATGAAAGGAGGAAATCATAATAGCACACGTTTCAGTTACAAGTAGTTGCATGTTTCTCGCAATGTACCTCATATATTGAGAATGTCTGATTTATTGACTAGGGTTCAATTAAGACAATTAGTTTGACTAATCGCTCGATATATGAGGGTCTATGGGTCACACAACAAGTAATTCCCTTTGACAAATTATAGTTGGTTGATTAAGTATTAAATTAGATTTAATATTTAATTTATGGAGAAATAATTAATAATAGATTAATTTGGAATTGATTATTATTAATGTTTAAGTTAAATTGGATTTAATTTAACAAGAATTCCCAATAATAATATTTGGAACATTATTGTAGGATTTAATATATATGGAAACAAATCGTAGAGATTTGTCATATATGGAATTTAAATCCGTAGAGATTTATATTTAGGGAATTAAATTAAAGAAGTTTAATTTAATTAATTAAAAGGGATTTTAATTTCTCAACATGCTAGTTTAGGTTTTAAGTTGGGCCTCCCTATATATATTAGCTCTTGGGATTTCACAAACAATTTTTTTACATTTCACAATTTCTCCATAAAATTAAGAGTTGGATTTTCCTAGCTGATTCGACTCGAGATTCAACACTGGAAAATCTGTGCAGATCTGTTGAAGGAGATTACGTGAATACCATAGTAGAGGAATCTGCTCTACAGCTACTGTAAGTTTACTCGTTACGATTATTGTAATCGTTGTATGCAATTATGTGTTCGTTGTTGGTGAACTGTCTTTCAGTTGCGCATGTTTTACGTGATTACGTGCCTATAAATTTCAACATTTTTCTCATGTCTTACATTGAACTCCTTGATCTCCGATCAATTTGTATCCATTGGATTTAACATAGTATCTTAGAAGATACATTTCTAAATTCTTTAGACCATTGTTGGTCTACAGATACCAAGATTAACAAAAGATTAGGTCTTCAACTTTTTAGAGTTCAGATGAAGTTAACTTAATCAACTCTGAATAACTTTATTCAATATGCAGACAATCATAAATAACCCATCTTTTCAAAATAAAGAGTCAAAATTAATTGTCATATCACGGATCATGTCATATCCAACAACGTTTACTCCTTCTTTTAGTTACACCATTGAACAATGGTGTATAAGATTTTGATAATCGTTGGATTATATCATTTTCATTACACAGTTCCTTGAACTGCATGGATAAACATTCACGTCCTCTATTGGTTCTTAAAACCTGTTAAGGTTATGTCTTTTTATTCTCAACCCCATTTAGGTAATGTTTGAAGCAGCGCAATGTCTCAAACTTGTGAGAAATTTTAGACATGTAAAACGTGAAAAATTATCAACTTAAGTAATGAAAAACTAATAAGTCCCATGATTTGCTATTTGACATTCATAAAATCACATTGATCAAAATTAGATAATAGCAATGAAGAATCAGCATCAATAGTTTTATCAAATGGTTTTCTAATCACTTATGAACAAGATAATATCCACATTTTGATAACTTGACTCTTAAAGATGAACCCCATAGTTCTTTTTTCGTAAGTTAGTTATTCAAATTTTGCACAATGTGACCAAATCTAGTATGTTTAATGTCATCATTTACACAAGCATAACTAAATGAATAAATATTTAGTAATCCATGAATTATCATCATAATACTAAAATAATTGTTCTCTTACTGTCCAAACCATATAAAACATAGAATAATTGTCCAGTACCATAATGCACATTGTATATTCTATCACAAACATCTCTAATATAAATTTCAAATCACATCTCAATCATAGAAGAAAGATATAGAGATGAGATCATTAATGATCACCAGAGAAAACAAGACATCATGCAGTATTAAACATTGATCATTATCAATCTCAAGTTTGCAAGTCCCTAGACTTCAACTCGAACTTAGTTGCCACATACATTCATCTCGTCCCAGTTGGAACATGATGATATAAATAAAATATTCATTCATCATTAGTCAATGGATAACATTCAGTCAATAAATACACCACCATAGACAATTATGCTAAAACCAAATAATTACAATGAATTTCGTTGTCCCTCTTGGACTCAAGATATTCATGAGTAAAATGACCAAACTTGTAGGTCATCTAATTTTCAGTTTTGCATATCTCTTCTTCTTATTCTTCTTCGCATTAGGATTAATTTGAAGTTTAACTGCAGTACTTCTAATTTTACACTGCTTGCCATTTTCTCCATTCATTCCAACATGTCTTATGTTTAGAGTTAGAAGTGTGTTTAGAACTGGATTTAGAAACCAGAACACTTGATGAAGACTTGACAGCTCCAAGTACCACATCCATCTACTCAACAATAGGGAATTGAATAAGCGAAAGTCTTAATACTTTCATCATGGGTCGTGTTAACCCTCAAGTGTTCCCACTTATAAGGAAACGATCATGTTAGATCAGAATTTGATGTTGTTCAGAATGTAATGTGCTACCATACTTATCTATCAGATATTACTAATTATCATAAGTTGTAAGGTTTTGCACACACTCAAGGATCATATTATCTGTAACATAGCTTACCAATCTGTTATGAGCTAGGAATTTCTTATATTCCAAGGAAAGGTAAGTCTTTTGATCCATTTTGATCCGAATCTACATCTCAATCCCAGGATCTTCCATAATATGGTAGATAGTATTCAATGCATCTTGTTCTCAAGAATATTTAATTAATTATGACGCTACATGCCATAATTAATGTAATTGAGTTGGTTCTATTTATTTAACTCGGCGTTGATAGCTTTTGAAGCAATTGCTTGGTTTGATTAAAGTGATTCATCATGTTAATATTCATTTATGTATCAATATGTTCAATGTTAAGCTAACAAACATCTGCAAACTTTAATACAAAATTTGATATCGAAAAATGACTTAAAATCATTTATCAATCTCATTAAGTATCCTCATTAATCAGATTTAATTCCAAAACATGAACAAAATCAGTTCTAGCTTTTAATCCAATAAACAGCTAAAACTTTCACTTAACAACATGAAACTCAATGCTTAATAACATGTATCATTATAAACGTAATAAAGCATAATCATGTTATGAGTTAATAAAATAACTCAAAGTAGTCAAATAATCAAATGACTACTATAAGCCCAAAAAATCAACTACAAAGGTTATTTAAATCTAATCCTATTTCATCAACACTATCAGGCATTTTTCATGAATAGTTCGAATCCTCTTTGACATTTATGTCTCTTGAAGTACTACATTTAGTACTGACATTATGGAAAATTATGGCAGTGATGATTCGTATTCAAGTGTTACGTTAACGTAATAACAACGAATCAATGAATCATCTTTAATACATAGACATGTCGTCCCAACAACTTGTCTACTTAAATATCTAACCCAATCCACCAATTATTTCTCATAAAAATTGTCACCATTAATATTAACTTCCAATCTTAACATAATTTTGTCCTAGAAAACTACTATAAGTCTTCTTGGAAATGTCATAGCTCAAGTTTCAACTCTTACTAATTTCTGAGCTATTAAGTCGGAATAATTTTATGTGATAATAAGGAAGAGCGATAAACTATACATCTCCGTTAGATAACACAATGTTCCAAAATTGTATCCTAGTTTTCATGTAATTCTTATAAAAAATTGCATAAGAAAATCTCGAATTTATAGAACAACAATTGTTCATTTCATTGAGTCATATCTACATAAAAATGAGTAACCATTTAAACATCCAATGTTTAAATACTTAACACATGAATTATTAAGCTCACAATACGCAAGTAAATTTAATTTTAAGCAAAATTAGCTAATTCACAAGTGAAATAAGTTTAATTGTGATTCTCACTTTCATAGATAAATAAGAACTTGAACTTTCTTAGCTCAAACACCTCCAACATATGCAAATTAAGAATCTACACTGAAAAATATGAACGTAGCAACTTTCGGAACTAAAATCGGAGTCAAAACGAGCCCAAACGAGCCAAAACAAGATTCCAAGAGCGCACACAACCGAAAACAACTTAAGAAAGTCGGAAAACCGTCTTTATGCCCGGAAACTGCCTACACGCGCCCGGAAACCGCCTTGACGCGCGACCAAACAGTGACACGCGCCGACACGCGCTTCTCACGCGCCCCACGTGCCATCACGGGCTTCTCACGCGCCCCCCATTTCGGTACCACAGTGGCGCGTGATGACCACACGCCGCAACCTTGTCGGAGATCGGCCGAAGTCGGATCCTGGTTCGCGTTATGGGTCTGACTCGGTTCGGCTAACGGGTCACCGGTTTGGGTCACGTTGGACCGGTTTGACCGAAGTTTGAATAGATTTTCAAACAATTGCTATTAGGTCCTCCAAATATATCGAATTTTCAAAATTGAACCCTAAGTTTTCTGAAACTTTGCGTAATGGTCCCAGAAACGTGAAATTTTCCAAAAAATATATCTCACTCGTTTTTCAATAAAAAATAATGAATAATATACCGTTGGAATCGTCTACCAACGAAGATTAACCCAGTACCAAGAACATAACATAATTAATTCTGTACTGTTTGCAATTTGCAGTCAAGGTTCACGATTTTTTTTCAAAAAACAATTTAATTCTCTCAAACGGCTTGGCCAAAAAACACAAAATTTTCCAGATCTCATCTACACCATACAAGCAACGTATAGTAAAAATCTCAGGCCTTAATTCGTCCGTTTCATGAAAATCAAAATTTTGAAAAATCCACCGAATACATGCTCAAAAGTGAAAACATGCCAAAAACACATATAAGGCATATAACGTGTGAGAAACGTAATCACGTACGAGAATCCAACACAATGGCTCTGATACCATTGTTGGAACAAAGCATTAGAAAATCACCAACCTCTATTCCAGAATTTGCAGCTGAAATAAAATAGAACCGGTTGAATTCTACGTACTACTGGATCTCAGAGTTCGAAACACAACCACATGGATTGCTTCCATTGTTCACAATTTAAATGTCCTCTGATGTGTAAAGTGTGATGCGTGTGTTTATCAACCAAGAAAACCCAGTTTTCTTATTCTTATATTTCGGTGAGATCACAGGAACGGATAGAAAAGAGAACGTTTTCTCTTTTTTTGATCCAATGTTACGTCTATCCAACCCGTAGGATATATTTAAATATATGTAACCTCCCTTTCATAATTATCCACTTCATATGTGGATAATTATATATTATTAAATAATAATTAATATTAAATTAATTATTATAACAATAATTACTTTCAAAAATATTATTAAAAATGTTCATTTTCATCTTTTACTCCTATTATTATAGCTCGTTACCAGTAATTGTCTTGAAAAACTAGTAGTCATAAGGACAAAATAGAAAAACAATGCAAACATTTAATTATCTAACTATAATAACTTCCATTTCTTAATATGTATGAGTAAACTTGTAACTCTATCTTCGTAGATGAAAATTTTAGTGAACCCGAGTTTATGTTAACTCTTTTTTTCAAGATCATTTATTATCAAAAAATGTCATTTATTATGTATCTGTACTATCATTTATTATACATCTGATGTCATTTTAAAAAAATCGACGATAAAAAGTGAGCGGTGACAATTTCGTATAGATAACAATATATAATAATATTTATGCATAACAATAACATTCGATTCACGTGAATTCGGGATTATAGAAGACCTACTCATCTTTGTGGGGACAAATGGAGTATTTTAGATCTCCTCAAGATATGAAAATGATTGTAATCTTTGATAAATTCTTGTTTGATTCTTAATAGTAGGGTGTAGTAATGTTATATAGGTTGTCAAATAGACTATAACTAAAATATATCTTGCGACTCTTTTCCATATAACCAACAATTAGATTTATAACTCTCTTTGTATCTAGATCATGAGTTTAACTCCTATCAAGTGATCTTATAATTCATGATTTAAAGGTCGAGTCCGAAGCACAGACGCTAATTGGATCTCTTATTAATCCAAAGCTTGATTTAAGTTACTTGGGAAATTTTGGATTTGATATTCGGATTGGATCTCTTATTAATCCACTTATTAATCCAAAGCTTGACTTAAGTTACTTGGGAATACTTGGATTTGATATTCTGATTAGATCTCTTATAATCCAAAGCTTCACTTAAGTTACTTGGAAAATTTGTATTTGATATCCTAGAGTTGATGAGGGATTTTGTCACTTTGCTTGAAACCGAACGTTGTAATAACATTAAGGGCCCGCTTGGTATGACTAGGAAATGATAATAGTAATGGGTATGATTGATGGATCAATCACTAAGGATTATTGATTACATTGTTATTGTTTGGTTAGAACATCAACAATGGGGGTTGAGTGAGTGAGGGTAATCAATTCTTATTTATATTATTTATATTACAGATCGTGTATCAAGAACATCAAAAAAAATTTTGATTTAATTTCATTTACCCCCAACCAAACGGACCCTAAGGTTGTGTTTGGATGTAAATTTTTTTTCCATTTTTTCTTTCAAAAGTTATTTTTCCTCCATTTTCGAAACTGCTCACTAAAAGTATGCAGTAAAATCTTAATACTATTACTTAAAATATACAGTAAAAGGAAAATAATTTTTTTCCCAAACTCACCTTGCACAGTCGAGTCGACCGAACTCTCTGTCGTAGGTAGATGTGACAACATGTCAGGGTCAATATTGCTTTCTAATAATGTAATGAACATTGCATGCAATAATATAATGCATATTAGTATATTACATATAACAAATATAATCAATTGGTTAGCTCTTGTATGATCCCAAGATTAATCGATCTTATTTCATAGTGTATTTTAAAGCGTGCGATTTATTATATTGAAAAGTGTGACCTATTTATCTGAGAAAAATACTGTTATTATCTGGGAACATAGTTGCATCTTACATTTTGGAATTATTGCGACGTTTTTATTTTTTGTATAATTGCACGCTTTTAAAATCTTATTTTATGAGTGGTGCCGGTCTTATTTCAGTATCACATGAGCCCCTCTAATCAATTATGATACAATATGTATTATTTTTTACAAAATTATGTAAACAATTTTCGCCTACGGTTAATGGTTCTTGCTATTAATTTTCTATATAATATTATATAATAGTAAAAAAAAATATCTTATATATTATTTAAATACCTTTTCTACAATAATTTTTCAAAGAAACACACTCGTGTGAGACATTTCACGATGAGACGAGGTAATTTAGGCATGCGCATTTACACTTTAAAAATGGTGGGTGTTGATTTGGACCAATTTATACCCCGTCTCATGTATTATAAATTATAATCATATTAGAATTTATAATCATTATTTAGTTTTAAAAGACATATTTGTATAAGAAGGTCTCATGGTGAGATGTATCTTAATTTGAGCATAATTCTTCAATATTTTGAAAAGAGTGATTTTTAATTTGTTTTAATTTGTACTCGTCTCATACGTATTTTTGTCTAATTTTAAATATATAACTACATTTCATATTATATTTATAGTTTCTATTAATAATAATAAGGAATTGTGATATTATATTCATAATTACTAAAGTATACTCCCACCGTCCATAAAGAGTTTGCCATAACTTTTGTGTCACATATATTAAAAGAAATGTGTAATGTTTGTAGTAAACTTTTATTTATAAAGTAAATAAAATAATTGAATTAAGCGTATGTGTGGATCTTAAAATTAATGATATTAAGTGTAAATGTGTGAATATTTTGATGATAAAGTTTAATATAAAAGTTTTCTTTTTGTGTGTGTGCAAATTTTTTAGAGACGTAAAAAAAAAAAAAAAAACCATACTTTTTATGGACAGCAAAAATATTTATTAAAAAATATATTAATTATGATCATGACTTATAAAAAAAATCAGCAAATGAAACTTAACTCATATTTTTTACCACATGAATAATATTTTATAATAAAGTGTCGTAATAATAATTTAATAATTATCTATTATTTTTATGTTTATTTTAGTATTACTAAAATATAGATACTACAGTAACAAATAAGATTGGTCTCAATTATAAATTAATATATAACTATAATATAAACTTACGCATATATATAATCAATAAAAGTGTGAATATAAATATAACAATGTAAGAATGGTACATAGGGAATAACAAAAGAAGAATAATATTTATTTTGTTTATATATATATATATATATTTTTTTTTTAAATAATAAAGAGGATAACTCAATTAAATTTAAATTAAAATTAACCAAAATTATATTTAAAAATTTCATCATACCAACTATTCAAAATTAAATTAAAATAAAAAAATTCAATCATACCAAATTTTTATATAAATAAAATTTTCATCACTTTTTTTTATCCAACTTATTTTTTCAAAATTCAAAAAAAAAAAAATAAAAATAAAAAAAAGGTGGTACATCCAAACACACCCTAAGTTTTTCTTTAAAGAAAATATTGCTTGTACGAAAATGGCTAACTAGGTACAAATTAAAAACAGAAAAAGGTATTTCCATCACTGAAAAATCAGAATAAAATATTTGAGAAACAGTTAATTCGATCCAATAATGCACACTTGGGCAATTCACCTCATTTAATTTCACAACCCAAAAAAGAGAAAAAGAAAAAGAAACAGAACCCCAATTAAAATGATGACGACTCTCAAATGACGAATCATTTCCCATAACACGATCCGCAAAAACAACCCCACCTAAGTTTTTATGTGAAAAAAAGACATCAGATTTGGAGGGATATATACATGTACATCATTCTTCATCCTTCCATCAAATAATTACATTCATATCTGCATTTCCTTTGATGGTCATTTCTCCACAGAAAAATGAAGAAAATCCCATAAGCATACAAGAAGATACACCGACCCTTTTTATACTAAAAAAAATAAGATAAATCATCACTTCTTCTTCCCACCGAATGCCGAATCATGAAGAAGGATAGTTGAAAAAAAAGAACCCTTCTCTTCTTCAAACCCAATCTGCTTTCAATCAATTTCGGCTCGGAGAATAAATCACAACATTATACACCAACGATCATACTTCCATTACCGTGGGGGGTCTAGTCGACCTCGATCCTTGAATCTTAGAAGCAACCTCGGCCACGACAAGCCTTGTAAGAAGGAGCCCAGCTATCAAAGCTGCACCCATTAGCATTGTGAAAACAGCACTCCAGCTCTGAGCTGAAATATACCCCGTTAGCAACGGGCCCACCGCAGCACCAATTGAACCCGTTCCGTCGATGATAGCTGTAACCGTGGCTAAAGCCCGTGAGTTTCCCTTCAACGAGCTGTGGGTCCCAAGGTCCGTTGAGACTGCGGTTGTTATAAGAGCGTAGGGCCCGTTGACGAACATCCCGGTGATCACCATAAGGATTATGTTTACCGTCATTGATATGTGCCCGTAACTTCGGTAAAAGAAGAGCGCCGGAATGGCGCAGTACATGAAGCTCGCGGCTGTTATGGCTCGTGCGTCTAGACGATCGGAAATGTGGCCGGCGAAGATCCCTCCGATTACGCCACCAACGTCGAACCATGTGGATAAGTTACCGGATTCCTCATTGGATACGTATCTCCCTTCGATAGCTGAGTCATCAAGAATGAAATGCAGTTAGCTAAAAGGACATAGAAGAGTAACACTTGTGTGCAACAATAGCATCTTGCAAATAGTGCACAACTAATACAGTTCAATGAAAACAACTAATATTGTTCAGTGAAAAGAGCTAATATTGACCAACTAATATCTTTTAGTAAAGCAACTAATACTTCAATTGCAAGGTGTTCAATGAAAGCAACTAATATTGTTTAGTGAAAACAACTATACTAACCAACTCATACCTTCTAATAAATAAAAAAAATACCACAGTTCAAGTGGTGCATAGAAGTATTTACCGACATACAAAATAAGAAGCAACAAAAGAAAGACTAGTTTTCCAAGTTGATGTACCTGTGTGGCTAATATAGAACGGAAGCCAGTAAAGGAATGTGTAGGCCACCAATTTAGCGAAGAAAAGACAAAGTGAAAAAGAAGCAACTCCAGGGATTCTCCACGCTTCAAGGAATCCCACTGCATCCATATCATCAGACTGTATTCTCAGCAAAGGTTCAGTTATTTCCTCCCCTTCTTTCATTGGTTCATCATCATCCAAGCTCACTCCAACGGATTCCGGGCTAACCGGTAAGAAAAAGAACAGTATCATTCCAACAAAAGTGATACCTAAACCAGGTACAACCATAGACCAGCCCCACCCATACTTCAACAAAATCGAAGCAACCACAGAACCCGTAATGTTACCAAGAGACGTATGAGCATTCCAAATACCCATTATAAGCCCCCTCTTCTTCTTCCCAAACCAGTTTCCAACTACAGCAACCACTGATGGCCATCCAGTGGATTGAAACAATCCAGCCAGCATTTGCACTATTAGATAGTAGTAAAAGAAGTGGATGTTTGCCCAGTATCCAACTCCGAAAAGGGAAGTAAACAAACCAGTTGCCACCATTCCAATAGTTAGAAATATCCTAAGATTCATCCTATCTCCCACGTGTCCAGAGAAGAACATTCCCATCGCGTAAACAAACAGAAAAGCCACATCGAGCTCGCCAAGCAATGCCGTCCCGTTGGAGCCATTGAACGGGGCCCACCCGGATCCAAGAACCACCGAATTACTAGGCCTTTCTAGAAGCTTGTGGGAATAAGACTCTCTCCAAGAGAAGGGGGATTTCAAATCTACATCGGGGGATTGTGGATCAAGAGCACTTTTCACAACACTGGTGGTTTTCCTAGTGGCGTGGTAGGTTAAGTAGGCAAAGAATGTAACTATCAAGACGATGGATTGATGAGTCTTGTATGAGATGGACGATTTTTTTACGTATTCTATGAGACGGATTCCTGGGGGTTTGCTGTAACGGGGCTTGCTGTAAGTTACTCCTGGAGTGGGTTCTCCAATTGACCCCATTTTAAATGCTTGTTTATGAAAATGGGGACCTGAAACAGGAGGAAAATGGCAATAAGTTCTTCTCTCCTTTGTTAATTGAGTCAAGATAGTAAGTGAGATCAGATCAATTCAATCATCAAAGCTCATCTAGAGTACTATAAGATATGTATATACGAAATTCTAATTCCAATTTTAGTCAGGGATAGATAAACAAAAGATGAATGAAAATAATCCAGCCTATAAAACTCTGTTTATCAATAAGTAACCAAGAAATTGGAGTTTGGTTTACCAGAATTCCAGATTAGGAATTATCAGTATACACTGCTACTTTTTTTGAGATGCCAGAAAAAAAAATCCAGATTCCAGGAAAATCCTTGGGTTTAACGCACATCTCAATCATAAACTTGTTCAAATTACTAGAAACAGGAATAGAACAGTTAAGTTCATCCAATTCATAGAGATAAAGAACGGACAGTATCAGAGGATAACAGGCACACAACAAGTGAGAATCAAATTTGTCGATTGCATCATCGCAAACATGAATTCCAAAGCCGGTAGAATTTAAATTCAGAGAAGCCAAGAAAAATCGAGATTATCAGAAAAGGTCGGACGATAAATTTTCGCAATAATAGTTCAAAACAAATAATCAAATCAAACCTTAAGCGTTTTATCAGATAATTGAAAATTAGAAAAAAAAAATCGCAACCCATAGACCACTCGTAACTTCAACCAAAAAACAAAAAAAAAGTAGAAAAAACGCTAAAAACAGAGAAGAAAGGGAAATAAAAACGTTCAATCAAGCCAAAAACACACAGATATAAGCATGAATTCATGACAGAAATGGTTTACCTTCGATTAGCTGTCGTAGAACTTTTGCGAAGTATCTAATTAATGGATCCGCCTCTAAAAATGTTTGTTTGTTTTCTCTCTCTTCTCTCTCTCCTTGTTTTCTTCAATGAAGGAAACAATGGCACACTTTCTCTCTCTCTCTTTCAAGTAGCTGATACCTCTGTTTCTCAGGGGCAATGGCTCTGGAGGTTTCACCTATTTAAATAGAAAATGCGCAGAATGTTCATTTCCAAAAGTACCCCTGTTGAACCTTTTATTTTGCACCACTCAGCCTACGTCTAATGAAGTAGTGGATTGACATGTATGCCCCTCGGAGGATGACCCCCCAGCCGCATAGGTTAAGAAATATACCCAATGCCACTCGAATTTTATTTATTACAATTATACCCCAAAAGTAAAGCCTTTTCTTTACGACTTTTGTTCTTGAAAAAATGTCGGAGTAAAAAAAAAAAAAGAGGTTAGATCTTATATGCCTCATGTCCACCGTGAGCATCGTGTACTTCATAATATATTTTAAAATGATTGATTTTTTGTGTATCCAAATGTACCGTGCACTCATGCAACTGAATGATTCATTTTAAAAAATATTTAATTAATTAAATATATTAGACAAGTTCTGTGGATACATGGGTAGGGTTGGAGCGAGTGCACATGAGATTTTGTCATTTTAAAAATATATAATTTATTATACTAAAGCATGTAATTTATTTTGAGATAAATTATATATTTCACACAAATTATATATTTCAGTATAATGAATTATATATTTGAATGAGATGAGACCCATTCGAAAAACGATTGTGCAATATGGTAATGTTTTATGGGTTGTGAAGAAGAAAATAAAATAGATTTGTTTACCGCTTACTCACTAATCAATTTTTTACTTTATTATTGAATGGATTTTTTTTCTTTTATTTCGAAAATATCTAATAAAATAACTTTAGTAAAAGTTGTACAACTTGGAAGAGGTAAATTTAATGATGATTTCCATTTTCCAAGCCAAGTAAATATAATTTTGTCAAGATGATGTAGGAGCTAAGCTGATATATACAGTCTTGATTTAACATTATTATTATTATTTTTCTTATAAAACACAACATCAACATAAATTTATACTCTAATGTACACATAATTGGTGCTGGTGTTGGCACTATAAATATTTTATCGTTGTACTCTATATACAAAAATCGTGTATGTATATATATCTATATCCACTTTTAATTTTGTACTTGTTTACGCTCACTATTTACAATAAATGTACACAAAATATAGTATATTTGACCAAAACTTTAACGCATCAGTTTTTTTTTAAAGATAAAGATAAAATATATCAGTACATTTTTTTTAAAAAAAAAAAAGCTTATGCATTAAAATTTTTGGTCAAATATTTTAATGCATCAGCTTTATAATGGAAACGGAATATATGTATATATACTTAATAATGGCCATATAATAATTATTGAATGTATAGCAAACTTTGACCTAATTTTAATGATTTTATGATTCTGTAAATATAACTTTGGCCACAAAATTTTAAATGAATAGAACATAATCAGTAGATGATACAGTACTCATGGAATTAGGTTTGAGTTATTTATTTTCGGGCTCAAAGAATTAGGTTTACATATGCTATGAAAGGTAGATACTCATATCATGTGGATCATGTGGATGTTGAATTCTTGTATTTATCTGACTAGGTATCCATTGAATTTAATTTATTTAATATGGATCACATAAAGACAGTTGTATATATAGTTAGCTGGACTCTTGAGTTCTCTTGTTGTTTTCATTTGGTATTTAAACTTTACTAATGGTTTCCATTTTGTTTGAATGTCAGGTGTTTGAGTTAATTAAATTAAATTATAAAGAGAGAATGGAAAACCAATATAGAGAATGAAATTAACTACTTTGTCACTGGGCTCCTCATTTGAATGGGAGACTCAGGTTCGATTCACTTTGAGAACGAATTTGGAGTTATGAGAGTTATAAAGTGGATTGGAATAAGTACTATGATAATTATTTCGTTATTTTTTTTGAATAAATTTAAGGCAAAATATATGATGAACAAATTTCATGCTATGATTTATTTAAAAAAAAATTATAGGCATGTGAACCTATTCATAATACGATGGGTGAAATTGATCAAATAATCTAAGTTCATAGTAAGAAATTTGTTCATGGGACCAGTACTCCAAGTTTAATTGTTAATCTATTACTCAATCCGTCTCAAATATATAGACTTGCTTGACTTTTCATACAAATTAAAAAATTGTATTGAAAAAGTAAATTAAACAAGTAAAATTTCTATTATATCTCTATTTAATGATGATTATAGTTTCCCACATAATTAATGCATAAGGTTATATTAGTAAATTAATTAGAAAAAGTTACTTTATGTAGAAACAAGTCTATATATTTGGGACGTCCATAAAAAAAAACAAGTCTATATAATTGGAACGAAAGGAGCCATGATATCCCCACTACAAGATTTAATTCCTTGTTCAATTATATATATCCTTTTGTCTCAATGCGAAACTAGTAATTGACAAAGTATAATGTGAACAAATTTCACACAAATGATGATACTAATTAAGATGTATGATTTATATTATTAAAATGTATTAATTTGAAGGTATGATTTATTATTATATATTGTCATACTAAATGATATAATTTATATTTATAAATAGAGCTATTAGTAATAATAATTGAAGGATATAATTTACATTATATAATAATATTACTCGTGATAATTAAAATATCATTTCTATAAAAATTAAAATAATTTTACAGTAAACAGGTTTTACAACTAGAGCTAGACATATTAACATTTTAGGACAAGTTAATAACAAGAATTTTATCATCCTATATAATTAATTACCTTTCAGCCTATCGGTGTTAATGGCCCACTACCCTATTATTGAATCGACACATTATATATTATATTTATATACATGACTAAATTCGGGAATTGCGTAATTTTAGTATGCAAGTCACGTAGAAAGAGAAGAAAAAATTGCATCAAAATAATATGTTTGTGGTGGCACGAAAGTGTCTTCTGAACAACGCCAATCGCCCTTTTACTTTGTTTTAATTAATTTCAACACAGCTGCAGCTGGGCCTTTTTGTGGCAACAATATTCATGCCTACTTTTTCAAACGTTAATTGAATACGCATGCCTCGCTTTCTCTTCTATTAAATTCGATTTTAATATATAATATTTCCTACTTCTATTAAATTTATGTTTAATATTTTGGGCACAACTATTAAAAAAAATAGATTTTCGATGAAACTTGTTCATACTCTATATTATGCAATTTATGCAACTACACTTATAAATTAATAACATTACATTTATCAACTGATACTATTACATAAATTGAGATCATAGCATTAAAGGTTATAGGTACTAGTTTATCAGAATAGTGGTATCACTTTATAAGCATAATGATATGAGTTTTATATACTATGAACAAGTTTCACATCAGAGATTGTGTTAAAAAATATATACATACAGTAAGAATATTGTTGGGTATTGACGTATTTTGAGGTCCATTTATAAATAAAGTGATGAGTGTGTCTCATGTACACCCAAGTGCACCGTGCACTATAATGCATTTTAGAATCGTGCGACTTGTTATATTGAAAAGTGCAATTTATTTACACTGGACTATGCTACTATTTTTCCATATTAATAGTTGCACGATTTAGTGTAAACAAGTTGCACTTTTCAATATTACAAGTCGCACGATTCTAAAATGCATTATAAATTCATGGTGCACCTGGATGCATACAAGACCTAGTCTAAAATGATTGTATGTGAGTAAAGTTCAATGACAATTGATATTTAATTAAGTAATAATTGAAAGATATAGATAAAATGTTTGTTTCCACAAAAAGTATGTGAATGGATTTGGTGGACGGACGAATATGACAAATGATAATAGATTTTATGGATTGGATAAATACTATTACTAGACGAAGTGAAATAGTTCAAGTGATTAAAACATCACTGCTTATACAGTGGGTCATGAATTTGAGTCATCAACTTTAAAAAAAAAATGTAAACACCATCAAATTATAAGCATCTGTTTGAAGTTTGATTTCGTAAAATCAGATGTCGATATTGGATTGGGTGAAATAAAAGACATTAATCGACGTTTGACTTCTGATCATGAAATCAACTTCAATACTGCTGTAAACTGAGTTGCATTCTTTATTAATTTGAATGTGGAAGTTAATTAACTTTATATAAAACCAAATATAGTAAGTTGTATATGAATTCCAATGTAAATTATAAATCATTTATAGGTGGTTCAGAGTTTATAATGTTTCTTGACCACAAGCTGTCAATTTTCATTAACATGTGTTGTACGTAACCTCAAGGTGGAGGTTTTTTCTTGAGATGGAGACATTTTGGCCGAGCATGGATAATGCTAAAATAAGAAAGCAATATTAATTTGCTTAATTAATTGAATTCCACGCTTGTAGAAAATTCTTGCAACTTCAAATGTATTATTTATCAGATTTTTTTTTGACAGGTATTAATCAAATTTATTAAATAACGAATAAAAAATAAAATATTGTGTGAACTCGAGTTCACGATGAACTATATTTGTTTTAATATCATTGTTATGCACAAAGCTATTACCATTATGCACAAAAACTATCATTTTTTGTATAAAATATTTTTTAAACAGTGATAGTGTCTTTGTGGAGAACCGTGATAGTTTATGTACATAACATATATTTTTCTAGAGAATATTACTTTTTAATCTAAAAGTATTTATCATTTTGCACTAATTTATGAAAATTAAATATTTTGTTCAAATTTTACCATCTACTATAGCTAGGGGTGTAAACGAATCGAGTCGAGTCGAGTAGTGCTGAACTCGAACCCGACTCAATTAAAATACTCGAAGCTCGAAACTCGACTCGAACTCGGTCGAGCCTAATTTTTTAAGCTCGAGCTCGACTCGAGAAGAAACTCGATATACTCGAACTCGGCTCGAGTTTGACTCGATTACCTATATAATTTTATAAAATTAAATATAAAATATATTATTAAAATATAAATATATATATTTAGTAAAATTAATGACAAAAATTTGATATACTCGAACTCGACTCGATTACCTATATAATTATATAAAATTAAATATAAAATATATTAATAAAATATAAATATATACATTTAGTAAAATTAATGGCATAATAGTAATTACTGTGCAAGCTCGATTAGGCTCGCGAGCCTCTCAAGGTGAGTATTTATGAGTTCGAACTCAAACTCAATAGCTATTCGAGTAGCTCGAACTCGACTCAACTCGATTATTGTCAAGTCGATTTCGATCTTTTTACGAGTCAAACATGAGTAGCTCGCTAGCTGGCTCGACTCACTTACACCCCTAACTATAGCTTTTGTGATAGTTTGCATATAAATGACAACGGAGGTACTTTAATATATATATATATATATATATATATATTGTTTTAATGTGTTTTTTTATTCATGTGAAATATTTTTAAATGATAAACATTTTAGGTCAGTGAAAGTATGATTTCCAAATTTCTAACATTTGAATTATGAATTAATTTTGTATCCGACCAAAAAAATATTGAATTAATTGTAAGATAATTGCTCTGTTCTTAAATTCTGGACCCTTCAAATTTGAGAGATTTTTAACGTAGATTAACAAGTGTATCCCAACATAAATAGTTGTTATGTAAATGAATTTGGAGGTGGATGAATGATGATAATGCTCTATGGGTAAAAGTCCTTAGAGAAAGTTAATATGAAAATTTTCATACATGAAATTTTTTTAATTTACAACTAAATTTTGTAGTTGACGAAGGTAAGATAAAATTGAGTGGTTCATGGTTCACTCGGCCCAAGTGGTTCATGATCCATTCGACCCGAATAGATCACAATTTAGGGTTCATTATTTAGTGTTTAGGGTGTAGATGGTTGATTTAGGACAATTTTATAAATTTTTATACATGAAAATTTTCACACTAGACCTACTCAAGTTCTTAAGGTGTAAATATTGGTCAATCGTGGAGAATAATCTAGATGGTTTATTGATGGGTTGCCATTGTGGAGGGACTTTGTTAGTGTCTATTTAAAGGGTTGAGGTTGGAAACTGATAACATTGTTTTTATGCGATTTAAACCAAATTTGTTCCATAATTTTTTACTTTTATTGAAATTATCATGTTTTGTCAATTTTTTCAATTTAATCACATATGTATTCAAGTTGTTTTAATTTAGTTCCAGACCGTTGAAGATCGCCCAAAAACACCCAAAACAACGTCGTTTTAGTCGTGTGTCTATCACGGGCCTTAATTTTTGCGACTAAAATGACATCGTTTTGGGTGTTTTTGATCGATCTCCAGTGTTTGGGACTAAATTGAAAAAAAATTAAATACTGGTGGGACTAAATTAAAAATATTGATAGTTACAGAAATAGGGTAAAGGCCTACCTGCCGGATCCGGGAAGGAGCTTCCTCGATGGATTTGTCCAGGTTCGGCATTTTAATAAAAGTGAAAAATTGTGGGACGAATTTGATTTAAATCCCTTGTTTTTATCATGGGGAATGGAAAGTTGTTTGGGGTAATTTTGGGAAGATCCATAATTGGAGGGTACATACATGGACAAATTTCCTTTGTTGTTTAGGTTGTCTTCATAAAAGTGTTTTAAGGTGGGGGACTTGGGGAGTGTCTTAGGTGTAGAATTTCAACTGGTTAAAAATTTGTGCTCTTTTGGATATATGTCATTTTCTTTGTAGGTTAAAGTGGATTCATGTCAAAATCTTGATGCACTTTCAAATGGAAAAATGTTAATGATGAGAGTTTTTCAACATGTTGCATGCGTAACGATCTTCTTAGGGCTTTGGTCGATGAGTATGAAGATGATCCAATGCTTTCTAAATTGTGGAGCAAAGAAATATCAAGTATTTTTTTTTGGAAAGTGTTTCAAAACATAATTCATGTCGGAGATTATGAAAATTTATGTTTCAATGAAAGTGACCCGGATATGAACAAGATCGTTGATGGTATTAAAGTTAACTGATGAGAATGAATTTGTGCTCATTTTTTCAACTCCTATAATTCTATACGCAATTGGTTTCATAACCAATAACGGATCCAGAAAATTTCTATAGCGGGGCACAGAAAAATATATTAAAATTACAATAAAAAAAATGAAGAAGACTAATTAATTAATTGATTAGTGATTGGATCGCATAGAGTCGACAAATAATTCAAAACCAGACTTAAATGTTATGTGACTTGCAAGATTGTCCTAAATGTATAGATTTCGTAAATCTGTAAATGTAATACAATTGTGCAACTCTAGTGATAATTCAGTCTGATTTGTGCTTATTCGGGTTCGATTGTCCTACGTATATTTACAGCTTTTAAAACACATTGTCCTATATTTTAGATTAACACATTGTCCTACAGTTCTATGCTCGTAAAATTATTGTTCTTAAAACACAACTTTATCTAAGTTACGGGCCTAAAGGAACATTTTTCCCCAATACCTTGCAAAAAAACCACACACATATACAATCACAACTTACAAATTGGTGGGGGGGATCAATTCGGGTTATGAACAAAGACGGACCGACGTTGCCGATTGGGGGCACCTGCCCCCTAAAAGTTTTATGTTTCACTAATATATACATATTTTATGAATTTATGCGCAACATGGATTTGGGGTTCATTGAAAAACAAATAGTTTAATTATTTTATGTTTTAATTTGCAAATACTTTTATTTTTTAATTTACAATAGTTGTAATGTTATTTATTTATATATTTTGTAATACCACCAAATTAATTTCCACCCCTCTACATTTACAAATCTTAAAAAACATTATCATACCTTCACAACCCGTGGATTATTATCCTTGAAACAATACCCCTAAATTACTTGTTTAAAAAAACATTATTCCTTCACAACCGGTGAATTATTATTCTTAAAACAATACCCATAAGTTACTTGTCTAAAAAGACATTATTCCCAAGGGATTGAGTACCCTTTTTAATTACTCAAACTTTATATTTATACATCTTTGACAAATAAAATAGAAAATCTCTTAATCATGTTTGCTATGCTCTCCTTTTTCAGCGTGTCTCGATTATTAAAATAATAAAGGGTGACCACCAAGATATCACCATAATGTGCATAATATTAACAAGAAAATGATAGTTTCTTTTCCTTTTCCCAAGCCTCTCAAAGCATAACTATAAATTGATGTGTTGCAAACTTGCAATTAGACATGCTCACGGTTCCGGAATCGCCGGTTCCGGTTCCGAACCGGCGGTTCCAAAATTCTGGGAGGGGGAACCGGAACCGAACCGTGGCCAAGACGGCTTCGGTTCGGTTCTCGAACCGGTGGTTCCGGTTCCGAATCGCCGGTTCGGCCGATTTTTTTTTTTTTCATATATTTTTTCTTGTGTTTCTTAGTTTTTTGGATCTAAAATTTGAAGGAATGTATAGATAGATCATGAAATTGGACATTATTATTGTTAATATGAGAATTTAAATTGAAGATTACATTAACAATTGAACTATTATAAATTAGTAGCTATTACAAAGTAATTGAACTATTACAAATTAGTAATTCTAACTTAAAATAAGCTAGTAATCTACTATTACAAATTAATTGAATTATTACTAATTTACAAATTACAAAGTGAACTATATCGAATTAGTAATTACAATTACAACTTAAAATTTTAAACTTTACAAAATAAATTTGGGGGAGGGGGGAATTTAAAGAAATTGGACTTGAGCTTAAATTTAAGAAATAAACTTAGAAATTATAAGTTTGAAACTTAAAATTAAGTTGTCTACGTATCCAAATAGGAATCAAAGTCCACGTAGTTCTATTACCTCAAACTTACCTCGTTGATTTGGATCGATTCGATTCTTCATGCTGTTGAGATTATACTGGAAAGTATGCTTTTACTTTGTATAATCAGACTGAATTTCGGACTTATTTACTGAAATAAATTGTTTATCACTGATGCTTTAAATACCATCGAATGTTACATATGTTTACTGCATAACTGTTCAATAAATAGTACGTGTTACATTGTAGTTAATTTAGTGATACCAGATCACAGAAGATTAAATTAACAGTTCCTTGTAACTAAAAGTACACCATTCACGACCTAGATGGAAATGAACAATCCATCGTGAAAGGTTGAAGTGTAAGGCTCAGATTGGTTTGTTTTGACCAAGAGATTACACTAGTGCATGACTGATGCACTGAATAGGATCTACAGGAGGACAAATTCTTCAGAACTGAACTAGGAAGAATTAGACCTCAGTGATTCGTTATTTCTTAATTTTCGTCCCTTAAATAGGATCGTGTGTGGTTAGTAATTATTGCTTTGACTTATTACGGGTAGAGAATCAAGGAGATTCAATACTTTATATCTTGGGCAATATTATTGGTCACATGCAATTGCTAAGATTTAATACGGAGAATCGTGTGCAAGTACGCTTGTTCGATTTGCCCCATTGAGAGGTTCATAAGTTTTATCATACCAAATCTTGCAAGTGGAACTAGTTTCCGGTATGGATAATAATGTTGAACCGTTCCTTTACCAAAGATAAAAGATATTAATTAATGGAAAGTTATTTCAGTGGCTTGAATTAATTAATGGGCTAGATAATCTTAAACAAGGGAAATAATAACCGAGAGTCATATTAACTGTAATATGGGTTAAGATGGATAGTGCAATATTAATTATGTAGTGAGATTAATTAATATTTATGGGCTTGAATAATATTGTGGCTCAATATTGATAATTCAAGATCCATTGGAAGGTCCAATCTTAATTCTCCTAAAGGCCCCTCAAGTAGCCCAAGATAAAGTCCAATAACTGAAAAAAGTGTTTAAAAATAAAATAAATTTTGTTGCCTATTTTTCCTCATTTTTCGAAAATAGTAAATAAAAGGGGAGAAAGATTTTCTTTGAATTTTGTTATGGAATGAAGATATGTATTCTTGGAATACAAGATTATCTCATTAAATTCAAGAAATCTCCCACTTGGTTATTTACTATGAAATTTCAAAAATTTTGAGTAATTAAGGGAAAAAAAGATTTTCTTGAAAAAATATTATGGAAGATATGTATTCTTGCAATACAAGTATATCTCATAAATTCAAGAAGATCCAAATATTGGATTCTTTTCTCTTAAAATTTTGAATATTCCCATAACAAGAGGAGTTGGGATTTTTTTGTGGAATATTTTAATTATGAAAAAAAGAATATACGAGATATATTCAAGATTTCTTGGAGATCAAGAAAAGATTTTTCCACATTATTTTTCCCCTAAAATTCGACCAACACCCTCTATAAATAGGGGATGAGTGTTTCATTCTCAAGTACAATTCCATGTGCTGGAAAAATTAGTAAATTCACAAAGGTGGTGCAACAATTTTTATTTTCCCTTTTGTTAATTGTTCGCGAGCTTCCTTCCACCGGATTGTCGAGCAAGGACTAGGGAATACTTGGGAAGGTCTTTTTGTGTGTTTTCATCGACGAGACCATTGTCATTCCAAGAGGTAAGTTCACGTAAACTCGTAGTAATTTCGCATGCGTAGGATTTACCTGAACTGTTTATATGCATGATTTGTTGTTGAATTATTATTTGAATTATTTAGGATTAATTCATGCTAGTAATAATTGTTAGAATTAAATTTGTATTTAAATATTCATCCCGAATAGATCCGGGCAATTAATTCCCCAACAACTGGTATCAGAGCCTCGGTTTCGGGCTCTGAATTTTAAATTGTAATTTAATTCGTTTTCATTAAATTTGAAATTGGATAGTAGAATTGCTAGATCTTTTTTGCAGGTATCCAATTGTCATGGAATTTAATGTGTTTATTTATGCATGCATATAAATTGTGATTTTTTAATTCGATTCGATCGAATTCGTTTTGCCTCGTGAGAAAATCCACGAGTAGATTAGAATTTGTTTGATTTGGTCAATGTAATATACTAGTCTAGATCTAGGTTTATTTATTTTTTGTAAATAAATTGTAACCGGATCGGAAACGGAGGCGGAGACGAAGAATTAAAAGACGGGCGTAGGCAGTGTGCGTTGCGCGAAACATGCCAAGGGAGGCGCGTGCGCGACGCGGACGCTGGCGGGCGCGCATGGGTGTGGGGCGAGGCCAGGGCCGAAAGCGCGTGCAGGATCTGCCTCGGGCGACACTGCCGAGGCGCGCGCGGCAACGCTATGTGCAGCACCGAGGCTCGTGCAGGGCGACGCCGCCGAGCGCCGCCACGCGGGCGACGCGAAGGGCGCTTTTGCGTGCACAGACGCCCTCGACACCTACCGGGGAGTGCTAGGCGGGCACTCCGGCCATGGAAAGCTGATGGCGTGGCTTGACAAGGCATTTTTTTTAAGACGGTCAAGTGGGAGCTTTTCGAGACGAACGATGAAGGCTATGAAGACGATTTCTCAAGATCAAGACATGACAAAAATTAACCATGACAATTGGATAAATGTGCCCAATATGTTTAATTTTTTTGTTGATGTTTATGCATTATTTTATGCTTATTTAAATTGTGTTTAAATTTGCGATGCATGAGAAAATGTTTTGAAAAATCTCACTTTCGAAAATTACTAAGTATGCTTAAACAATTAATTGACAATTTTATTCCGGATAATAAAATTGAATTAATTTTTGACCTCCATGATTTATTTATTTGTGAATTCTTTTGGAGAAATTTCCCCCACGGGACTGTCAAAAGATAGCTTTCACATGAATAAATTCCAAATGGATGATTGTGGATTATTACTAGTGGCGACGATGACCCTCCCCAATCAAAGCGAAATATTTAATCATGGTTATTACTTAGGTATAAAATTGATATGCATATACTTCCCCGAAGTCCCTGTTAATTTTATATTGATCAAGTGGGAGCCAACTATTAATCTGGATATTAAAGGTTTGTAATTGTTCTTGTTTGTAACCTGCTTGAATGTGTTTAAATAATGACCCACCCCACGTGGCTTATTTAAGTTGTTTTGAGATGTTGGCTGATGCATGTTCATATTTTTTTGAGATTTTAATATGAAACATGTGATCGGATTTTGTGATATATTTGTGCTTATGCATATTATTATTTATTTCAGTTCATTATGTCGCAACCTTTTAATCCACTGTTATATACACTCAAAGAACATCAGTTAACTGGAGATAACTATGTTGTTTGGAAATGAAATATGAGTTTTGTCCTACCGGCACAAGAACATCATTGAGTTCTTGATGTACCCAAGCCACGTATGCCTACTGATGGATCTGATGCGGAAAGGCACTTGTATAATGTTTGGGAGCAGGCCAATGAACCCATGAAACGTGTAATAATGACTTCACTGTCTGATGATTTGAGACATATTCATGAAGGTGTTGAGTCTGCTGCAGAAATTATACAAAGTCTTGAAGAAATGTTATTAACAAAAGACCGCATGATCAATCAGTTTAAAATCGGCGATGTGGTTAGGCTAAAAATGGCTGAGGAAACACCCGTAAGGGAGCATGTTCTCAGAATAAAATACCATTTTGATAAACTTGCTTATCTCGGTACTAAGTATTGTGATGAGGCTCAAATCGAATTTCTTTTCATAACTCTTCCAAGGTGTTTTGATGAGTTTTACTTTAGTTTTGTGATGAGCGATCACATGTTTACTATGGACACTCTACAAGAAGCGTTGGAGATAATAGAGAAGCATTTAGGAAAGAAAGACGAAGCATTGGTGACAAAAAGTCTTTTCTCAAGATCTAGGCCAATGAAAGGCAAGACTCAAGAAAAGGAAAGTGGTCAGATCCAAAGCAAACTCATCACCAAGAAAAGTAAGAGAAAGACAACTAGTTTGATGGGTGTCAAGAAAGTACCAAAAGGAAAATGCTTCAAGTGCGGTGAAAAGGGACATTGGAGGTCGACTGTTCAATCCCAAAAGGAATGGAAAAAAAGGTAATTTCACGCACTAGTTGTTGAAACTTGCTTAGCGGCGTATGCCTCCCATTTATGGGTGGTGGATACGGATCCATCGATCATGTTTATTTCACTTTCTGGGGTTTGGCCGGACCCGACAACTTAGTGGGAGTGAGATCCTCATCACACCGGGCGATGCGATCTTAGAGAGTGGCGGTGAAGCGATGGGAGAAGTGCACTGTCTTTTGAAGACGAGTTTTAATTTTAAGAGATGTTAGATTACGTTCGAAATTTTAGAAAGAATTTGATTTCGGTTTCTAAACTTTACCTTGATGGATATTAGGTTACTTTTGATAAAGTTGTTACCATTTCTCTTTATGATAAATTTATTCGTCATGGAACGTTGTCAAGTAATTTCTATACAATTAAGCGTGCACACCACTCGCGAAATGCATCCTATAACACATCAATTGTTTTAGATAAAAGAAAAACGTTCATCGGGCGTGAGCGAAACACTTTTATGGCATCTAAGATTGGGACATATTAATCCAAAGAGGATCCAAAGGTTGGTGAAAAAGGCGGTTCACTAGAGTTTCTCCAAGTTGAACCAATTCCAACCCGTGAATCATGTTGGAGGGTAAAATGACCAAGAGGGCATTTGAGAGCCAAGGGAATAGAACCAAAGAAGTGTTAGAAATCGTTCACATGGGCGTATGTGGTCCAATGTAAAACCAAAGCAAGAGGAGGTTATGAGTATTTCGTCACTTTTATTGATGACTACTCAAGGTACGATTATATTTTCCTTATGAAGCATAAATCTGAGACCTTTGAGAAATTTAAAGAATTTAAGGCTCAAGCAGAGAATCATAGGGAAAAACGTATCAAGTCTCTACGATCCGATCGTGGAGGCGAGTACCTCAGCGATGAGTTTTTGAACTACTTGTCAGATGAAGGGATTGCATCCAAGCTAACTGCACCCGGAACCCCTCAACAAAATGGGGTTGCAGAGCGAAGAAACTGAACTCTTTTAGAAATGGTTAGATCAATGATGTGTTATGCAGATCTTCCCCAAGTGCGGGGTCATGCCTTGGAAACAACGGCTTACATTCTGAACTTGGTGCCATTCAAATCGGTTCCCAAAACTCCCAAAGAATTGTGGACCGGGCACAAGCCCAGTTTGAGACACATGAGAATTTGGGGGTGTCCGGCCTACGTGTTGGACAAGGAAGCCGGGAAATTGGATCCTCGATCAGAATTAAGGTTGTTTATAGGATGCCCCGAGGGAACAAAAGGGTGTATGTTCTATGGTCCCGAAGATCAGAGGTGGTAATAAGCACCCACTTTAGATTTTTGGAGGAAGACTATATGAACGAAAGAAGACCCAGAAGTGAGATTACCTTAAGTGAGCTAAAGGGGCTAACCTCATTGCCAATCTGCATAAGATGACATACCAAAGCGACACACTTTCACAACCTGAACCTCGTCGTAGTGGGAGGGTTGTGAGAACTGACCGAGAGATTCATGGGGATAGGAGAGTCCTCGGACTTGATTCCCGGACAAGACGAATCAGACCCATGGACATATGATGAGGCAATCCAAGACAAGGATGCGATTTCTTGGCAAAAGGCAATGAAAGCAGAAATGGGTTCTATGGATCATAACAGAGTGTGGGAGCTAGTCGAACCACTTAATGGGGTCAAACCCATTGGTTGCAAGTGGGTATACAAGAGAAAAAGGGACTGGCGGGAAGGTGGAAACCTTTAAAGGCAAGGCTTGTGGCGAAAGGTTATACTCAGAAAGAAGGGATCGACTATGAGGAAACCTTTTCACCTGTAGCAATGCTTAAGTCCATCTGGATTCTCTTGTCGATAGCTATGCATCTCGATTTTGAAATCTGGCAAATGGATGTCAAGACAGCTTTTCCTTAATGAAGTCTTGATGAAGAAATCTATATGCAACAACCCCAAGGCTTCATTGAAAAGGGCAAGAACACCTAGTTTGTAAGCTCATGAAGTCCATTTACGGACTCAAACAGGCATCGAGCTTGGAACCAATGTTTTGATCATGTTATAAAGTCTTATGGGTTTGATCAAAATGAGTTCGAAAGTTGTGTGTACAAAAAGCGTGTCGGAACTGCATTGGTATTCTTAGTACTATACATAGATGACATTTTGTTCATCGGAAATGATGTAAATGTGTTATCAGACGTAAGGGCATGGCTTTCAAAACAGTTTGATATGATGGACTTATGGGAAGCCGGGCACATCCTTGGGATCAAGATCACTTTCGAGATCGCAAGAAAATGATGATAGGCTTATCATGAAAAGCTTCATACATAGACTTTGTCTTGAAACGATTTAGCATGTAGGATTCAAGAAAGGCCGTACCTTTCGGGCATGGAATCCATCTATCCAAGGAAATGTGCCCTAAGACACAAAAGAAGATAGATGACATGAAAGACATTCCTTATGCTTCGGCTGTCGGAAGCCTTATGTATGCAATGTTGTGCACGAGACCAGATATCTGCTTTGCCGTTGGCATGGTGGCAAGATATCAAAGTATCCCGGGGAAAGAACATTGGACGGCAGTTAAAAACATTACTCAAGTATCTGAAAAGAACTCGAGATAGAATGTTGGTTTATCGATCGATAATCTAATCCCCATCGGCTACGGACTTCGGATTTCCAATCGGACATAGATTCGAAAATCTACCTCCGGTAGTGTGTTTTGCATGGGGAAGGAGCCATGACATGGAGAAGCGTCAGCGAAATGCATCGCGAGATTCTACCATGGAAGCCCGAATATGTAGGCTGCTTGAGAGAAAGTGAAAGAAAGCGGTTTGGCTCAAGAACTTCCTAGTGGACTTGGATGTAGTTAAATTTGTCGGCAAAGACAATCATTGTTTATTGTGACAATGTCGGGCGATTGCAAATTCAAAGGGAACCAAGAGCCCATGAGGCCAAAAACACATTGAAAGGAAATACCATCTTATCGAGAAATCGTTAAAAGAGGAGATATAGAGGTGGCAAAGATCGTGTCGGAAGACAACCTAGCTGATCCATTAACAAAGGGTCTGCCTCAGAATACATTCGAGAGACATGTGGAAGGAATGGGTGTCAAGACCGTTGCCAATCTGCTTTGAGTATAAGTGGGAGACATTATTAGGTTCGTGTAGGTGATATTAGATGTCACGTATTAGGAACTACACGAGACATGATGTAGTATACTTAAAAGCAGACTTTGAGTATAAGTGGGAGATTGTTGGGATTATACCGGAAAGTATGCTTTTACTTTGTATAATCAGACTGAATTTCGGACTTATTTTACTAAAATAAATTGTTTATCACTGATGTTTTAAATATCATCGAATGTTACATATATTTACTGCATAACTGTTCAATAAATAGTACGTGTTACATTGTAGTTAATTTAGTGATACCAGATCACAGAAGATTAAATTAACAGTTCCTTGTAACTAAAAGTACACCATTCACGACCTAGATGGAAATGAACAATCCATCGTGAAAGGTTGAAGTGTAAGGCTTAGATTGGTTTGTCTTGATCAAGAGATTACACTAGTGCATGAGTGATGCACTTAATAGGACCTCTGAGGAGGACAAATTCTTCAGAACTGAACTAGGAAGAATTAGACCTCAGTGGTTCATTATTTCTTAATCTTCGTTCCTTAAATAGGATCGTGTGTGATTAGTAATTATTGCTTTGACTTATTACGGGTAGAGAATCAAGGAGATTCAATACTTTATATCTTGGACAATATTATTGGTCACATGCGATTGCTAAGATTTAATACGGATAATCGTGTGAAAGTACGCTTTTTCGATTTGCCCCCTTGGGAGGTTCATAAGCTTTATCAAACCAAATCTTGCAAGTGGAACTAGTTTCCGGTATGGATAATAATGTTGAACCGTTCCTTTACCAAAGATAAAAGATATTAATTAATAGAAAGCTATTTCAGTGGCTTGAATTAATTAATGGGCTAGATAATCTTAAACACTGGAAATAATAACCGGGAGCCATATTAACTGTAATATGGGTTGAGATGGATAGTGTAATATTAATTATGTAGTGGGATTAATTAATATTTATGGGCTTGAATAATATTGTGGCTCAATATTGATAATTCAAGATCCATTGGAAGGTCCAATCTTAATTCTCCTAAAGACCCCTCATGTAGCCCAAGATAAAGTCCAATAACTGAAAAAGGTGTTTAAAAATAAAATAAATTTTGTTGCCTATTTTTCCTCATTTTTCGAAAATAGTAAATAAAAGGGGAGAAAGATTTTGTTATGGAATGAAGATATGTATTCTTGGAATACAAGATTATCTCATTAAATTCAAGAAATCTCTCACTTGGTTATTTACTATGAAATTTCAAAAATTTTGAATAATTAAGGGAAAGAAAGATTTTCTTGATTTTCTTGAAAATATATTATGGAAGATATGTATTCTTGCAATACAAGTATATCTCATAAATTCAAGAAGGTCCAAATCTTGGATTCTTTTCTCTTAAAATTTCAAATATTCCCATAACAAGAGGAGTTGGGATTTTTTTGTGGAATATTTTAATTATGGAAAAAAGAATATATGAGATATATTCAAGATTTCTTGGAGATCAAGAAAAGATTTTTCCACATTATTTTTCCCCCTAAAATTCGACCAACACCCTCTATAAATAGGGGATGAGTGTTTCATTCCCAAGTACAATTCCATGTGCTGGAAAAATTAGTAAATCCACAAAGGTGGTGCAACAATTTTTATTTTCCCTTTTGTTAATTGTTCGCGAGCTTCCTTCCACCGGATTGTCGAGCAAGGACTAGGGAATACTTGGGAAGGTCTTTTGGTGTGTTTTCATCGACGAGACCATTGTCATTCTAAGAGGTAAGTTCACGTAAACTCGTAGTAATTCCGCATGCGTAGGATTTAAGTGAACTGTTTATATGCATGATTTGTTGTTGAATTATTATTTGAATTAATTTAGGATTAATTCATGCTAGTAATAATTGTAAGAATTAAATTTGTATTTAAATATTCATCCCGAATAGATCCGAGCAATTAATTCCCCAACACATGCGTCACTTCCGGTGGTAGTTTCTTCGGAGCTATCTTGATCATCATTATCAATTAATTCTTGACTTCTCTTTTCGGCTCTTACCCAATCATCAAGCAAGTATTGGTTTTCCACGTTTTCAACGGTCATATTCGATCTCGTTGCATCCAAAGTGTAGCCTCCCAAACTAAAAGCTTGTTCAACGGCAACGGTTGAGGTGGGAGATGCAAAAATTTCTCTTGCTAGCATTGACAATATTGGATAGATATTTTTCATCCTCGACCACCACTTTAGTATATTAAAAGTGGTGTTGTCTTCATCTTCATCAAGCCGAACAAATGTAGAGTATAAATAATGATCAAGTTCGTAATAAGGGTTGGAAGTAGACCTTGGACGTTTTTGAGAACGCTCATCATAAAAACCCGTTAATATATCTTCATATTGACTCATAGAAGAGTCACCACCAAAATTTGCTTCAAAAAAAGGGACCACTATATTCTCTAAATAAAGACATTAAAGTAACTTTAATCCGATTACCAATCTCTTGGGATTAGGATATACATCATCTTCACCCATGACCATATGTCTATTAGGAAATAAATAATTAAAATACATATTTAACAACTTTATTAATCCATCCAATCTTACTCTAGGATCAAACACTTTAGCAACCAAGAATAGATCGGGAATATTTGTAAAATATTTTTTCCATTTTTGCATCATAGAGAAAGTAGCACCACTTAATAAAGATTTGTAATATTTTCATTTAACACATGAGCAACTTTAATACAATAATCAAGCGCTAAATTACTAGTAATATAATAAACACCGGATAACACTTTTGTGGAATCATTAAAAATTCCCAAAATTTTACACAAAGAAGTGCATGAATCTCAATATTGAGGATATAAACGAATACCACAATTTTCTTGAGTAAAAAATATACATAAAGCGTCTTTATAATCCATAGACTCCTTTAACAATTTATACGTGGAATTCCAACGAGTTGACACATCAAGAGAAATTTTTTTGGGATGCATATTGTATGTTCTACAAAAAACTTTCCATTTTTTCAACAATTTTGAATGTCTCGACATATAATAAATAGCGGATCTAATAGGACCAACTTGTTCTTTCAAGCATCTAAACCATCTTGAACACATAAATTTAAAATATGACACATACATCTAACATGAATTTTTTTTCCACCAAGATATGGTTGACAAATATTTGTAAGATCTTCAATAGTAGCCGTATTTGCACTAGCATTATCAAAACTAATATAAAATATTTTTTTAGTAAGAGCATACTCATTTAAAATATCATGCAATTTATCTCCAATATTAACGACATTGTGTTCCGTATCAAAATCTCTATAAGCAATCAATCTTTTGTTAAGAGTCCACGAATCATCAATCCAAGTGCATGTAACTCCTTTATAACTATGATTTTGAAAATTATCACTCCAAATATCCGCACATATACAAACTTTAA